>LQRL01060614.1:0-19977 GCA_001703475.1 Hydroides elegans
ATAATTACCACGCCCACCCACCCTGTTTAAATGTAATTTCATATATACTATGTCTATCAACAATTCATTATTTTGTTACTCTTAATGTAGTTATAGTAGTTGTATTTTTAGTCATTAAAATCAAGTTTATATATGGTATATTCGCTCAGTAAAATTGCTTCTTAACTGCCGTTTCGCAACGCTAATTATTGCTTGATTACCTTGGCTAATAAACTTGAATGTTCCCAAATCAGATTAGACGTTTCATTTGTGTTGATGTTATATTCGTTCATATGTACATATCAATATCATATTTTGAATTCTAATAGCTTTATTGCATCTAAAACTTAAGTTAACACCGTCGCTTTATCAGACATAAAACGAGTAATTAACGACAAATAACAGCATCCCCAAAGGTACATTAATCAAGTCCGAGATGATGGTACATTTTCCTACTACCGCTAAATGACAGGGTATGAAGCACCCCTTTTTGATTGAGATATATACTTGTCATTTTCGCCTAAATGACTATTTTTGACAGTATTTACAGTTAATACACGGGCGGTGATGTAGTTTGCATTCACTGTAGTTAGTTGGATGCTATGAGGTTTTCATGGAACATCGGTCTATTTACTCATTTCGGAGAAGCTATAAAACGTCGAAGGTTGTTGTATATCTTAAGACCATATTTGACGGGACAGTGCAAAATGTAAATGATCGAGGTGAAAAAATCGGACTCTACCACTTCGACCGCTACCACTTCGGCGCTTTTTGTAAAAGAAACTTCGATCCCTCGTGAAAAGACACCTCGGCCCCTAACACAAACACCAAGGCCCGTTTCAAAAGACACTTTCCAAAAGGGGTCGAAGGGGCCGAGGTGCTGGGTGGCGAAGTGGTAGGGGCCGAAGTGTCCAAACCCCTGATTGATCAAACAACTTCTCGGTGACTAGAAGTGAGTGTTTCCTTTCGGCATGATATCGAGCAACATCGAGCGGATGTTGCTATGCGCTACTTTATTAAAGTATTTTAGCAAAGAATGTCTCATATTTTGCACTGACTGCACCATACGGTATGGAATGCAAGGCTTATAGCCTTGCATTCCAGGTTCTGTTCGACCAGTGAACAACACATCGTTGATTCAATTAACAGGAGTACCCAGCGATTTATTCGGTTAAATATCTATTCTTTTGAAATGTCTATCTTGCTGGCATTTTCACAGAACATAATAGATAAAATGCATTTTTTATAATTTGTATTTTCCTGGCATTTTATCAGAATAAAACCCAATATGAAATATGTTTCTAATAGCATAAACAATCGTCGGTTTTTAATAGAAATGACATTAAGGCTTATTGATATAACTGAGATGCACTTTTTAATAGCAGATTTATATTTTTAAAAAGCACAAAAGGTAGCTTTTATATTTTATACCGAAAAGTAACGATTCGGTATGTGAATGTTTTATTCTGCTGGTAGTTCTGTGCAAAGTTCGCTAGCGCAATATTTTATTTGTTCCTGGCTGGCAAATTAAGAATAAAATCATTCCATATCTAACACTCATTATCAGGTTTAAAGGGGTTTAGAGTTCATTTCATGCCAAATGAAGTCAAATAAGATACTTTAAAAAAATGGCCTGATGGGTACTCTTGAATTAATATCTTATTTGAACGAGATTATCTAGAAAACGAAGATGCTTGATAAAAACAGCAATACTGTTTAAAATGGACGCAAAAGAGGCTGTGACAAAATCCCTTTATAATATGGAAACAATTAAACTCTATCTTGAATTGAGTCTTTTCAAAATACGATTCGTTTGCATAACAATTAATAATTCATGAGTCTCTTCTTGTAAGACAATCCAAGGCTTATTTTATTAAATGATCTCAATGGTTTCTGTCAACAGATTTGAATCTGCTCAGCTGAGCAGACAATGCATCTGAGATTCGTTGAAATTTAAGGGAAGTTGAGAAAAAAAAGTTGAAACATAATGGGCTTGACTATAAATACGGGCAAGAATTAATGTTTTTGTTTATAAACAGTAAATGTTTTCACGTTTATTATTCTTGTATTCGACAAAGTGTAAGCGAATAACGGATGGAAGTGTATATGGATCCAGGTCACATAGGATGCTTGTCCATGTACCCATTCGTATAAAAAAATAATATAAAAGTTTTTTTTTTGCATTATTTGCAACCCAAGGGTTGAATTGTTTACAATTTATATTTCACACGCATTATACGATTTTATATACTAAGAACACTTTGTTATCGATCTGTGTAAGCAGTCAATGTGACAATTTGACGGCACAGGTGAAACTCATGGATTTCGATTGCTGCCAAGTCTTACAAATTTTAATTGCACACCATTGCAAAGACATATCGATAAATCCCTAAGGGCTAACATGTTTGACATGAATCTTGGGGCATGGCGGGATTCGAACTCACGTCCCTCTTATTCATGTTTGCTTGGCTGGCCAGCGCTTATACCAACTATGCTACCGTGTACCCATTCGGGAAACTTGTTCCCCATATTCTTTAAAAGTGCTTATGTAAATTGGAGCGCGCAGCGCTCTACTATTCAGAATTTAAAACAAAATGCCTTTCCCTCCGTTCGGACATTATACATTAAGAATTAGCTTCTCATTCATTTCAAAATACCAATATTTATGTTAACATTTTAAACATTTTATCACGGTTGCATACCGATTGGATACCAAACTCTCAATTTAAAACTGGCTTTTCTTCATGTAGCAAAAATTGAATCCGAGTTCTGCATTCCATACTCAATCATCTGGGTTGACAATACGACCTAATTTGCGAAACAAAAAAAATAACGATAAAAAGAATAACTGAAGGGATCAGCGCAAAGAAGGTACGACATTGATTTTTGCTTCTTTAAGAAAAAAACGTTGATATACATTATTTCAAATGATTTGACATACAGCAAATCCATATAGATTTTTTCTAAGAAACATATTACTCTGTGTTATATACTTGTTAGGTTTCGTCCATAAACATGCATCAGTAGCTATATGGGCCAATAAAACGCCAGTGCCTTATTGAGGAGTCTTATCCCTTTATATGCACGGAGCCCTTCATCTAAAGAAATGCCTGCATCATGATGAAATCTTATTCCGTGTGACTTGCACAAGAGTACAACAAAGTCATAAATATACTCTGATGAAATGGATTGACCGGGATTACATTATTTGCATTTATGAATGAAAATATGCTTATTTGACAGAGAAACGACAACCAGGGTTAAGGAATTGGACACAATAGACGTCTTTTCCCCGTACAAATCAATAATCTTTAGGTATTTCTATGAAAAAACGCAAGAAATCTAGGCGCCTTTATGAGTTCCTTTAAAATGTCTCTTTCGAAGAAAGCTCCAAAAATAATCGAATGTGACCAGGCCCTTATTCAATGTACATGGCGGACGATAAAATATTGAACAACAGAAGTTGTTGAATTAGAATAAACGCTGTTTTTTTTAGGTTTACAATGACATAACGTGATATTATATCATATCTTCATATGTTACACTCAAATTGTATCTTACCGTATAATCGATCGTGAGATGATTCTTTTTCAATCAAGAATAAGCATATTTCGAGTTTTGTTCCCAACAAATGATGTTTGTAATGTATTTTCATCAGAAACTCATGAACGCGCATTGACAATTTTCATAAAGCTAGGCGCCTTTATGAATATATTAAAAACGTTTTCTTTTGAGGGTAGCTCCAAAAAGCATTAAATGTGACCAGGCCCTTATTCAATGCATAAGTTAAATGATAAAATTTTTAGAATGTTGAATAAACGTTGTTTGAAGTGTACATTGATATAACGTGATGTGAATATCATATCGTAATATGAAACACACAAATTGTAATCAATCGTATAAACGACCATTCGATGCTTCGTTTTATTTAAGACTATTTAAAATTTCATTTGAGAGTTTTGTGACACAAAATCGTAATTCATTCAGAATATCATAATCAAATTTAATGATCATAGGTATATCATGTGTATGATTTTATAGTTGTTTTAAATTAAATTGCGTATGTCTAAGTATGGAAATTCCTTTTTAAAGATTGTTATATAAGTATACACAATTATAGTAAAATATACCAAAGTCTGGGTGATGGTGATGTGTACCGATAAGGTTTTATTTATCCATGAGTCTTTTAAACCTAACCATATCACATCCCATGGCAAGTATTAGTGGGAAACAGCAAGTACATTTTTACTATCATTACTGTCAAAATGTACAGTTTACCATCCTTTTGCACGCATACATGCCATAGCGTTCTGATTCGAATAAGGGATCGGCTACATAAAACGCTGTTCGAGCTTTCCGTGTTTTGCAACGTATTCATTCTAGGGAAAAAGCATCTAGCGTCTCAAATGCAAACATGCATTTTTAGTAACCCATTAAAAAAACACACATTTAAAACACAGTTTGTTTAGGGAAAAGCTTCCTTTATGGCCAGTATCTAATGCAATGCAATCTCAAGGTCAATTTCATTTTAGATAAATAGCTACTCGTGATTTACTCAGTTCCTTTTCACACAAAATATCTGCTTTTACGTTTAATACGTCAATGTAAATTGTCAATATAGCTTTTATCGGATTTCGCGTTAAACCCTGGATGATTTGGGAAACCCCTGGCTCGATTTCGATTTCGCAAAAAAACTATTGAAGAGGATCTCAACTTTATGTTAGAACGCAAGATGATAATGTGGCTGTGCGTATCATTATATTTGACTTCAAAAGGCACAATTAAATGTTGACGTTCAAAAATTTATGCATTCAAATAATTTATGAAAATTAACGAATAAAACAAGGTTTTACCATTGTCTCTTTCACGACGTAACGATTTCTTATGAGAAACTTGTGTTTACAATGTATGCGACATAATACATGTATTCACGGAAGGCCAAAGTATTAGATTTGATGTTGAATAGTTGTATAAAGCAAAACCTATTTAATTTGGAATTCAAGAGTCGTATAAAGTAATACCACTTTAATCACCAACTAGCAAAGGAGCTATGGATTATCCAGCAGACCCGAAAGTAATAGTTGAATACATCCATAGGCCCCTAGATGAATCCCTAGATTTAGCCTTCCATTACCAATGGCACTTCCATATTGTTGGTCCGCAAGTGGCATTCAAACCAAAATCACTTATTTACCGTATTGGTCAAAACCCAATCAACTACAATTGATTGGAGTGTCAGGTTAAATTGATTGAAACCCGCGAAGCTAGGATTTATGGGATAACCCCTTATCTCACCTAAATGAGATATTTGATTCCGGCTTTACTGGAAACAAAGAATTCAACAAATAAGAGGGAAATTGGGGTATTTAAGCTGCATTTCGGTAAGGGACTGATAACATGGGAAGATTTACCGAGCTATTTCTTATAAAACCATGATTCTAAA
The DNA here is from genome assembly GCA_001703475.1 of Hydroides elegans. NCBI lineage: Eukaryota > Metazoa > Annelida > Polychaeta > Sabellida > Serpulidae > Hydroides > Hydroides elegans. The sequence continues at coordinate 5,423 of LQRL01060614.1, forward strand.
GTTCCATTTTCCGGTTAGAACATAGCTCGTTTGCTGCAAATTTAGAGAATTTAATTCTGGGGTGCGCAATGACAACCCTGGAACCAAAGTCGATATCCCTCTAAAGCCAATCAATCTTGAAAGAAATTGACAGAAATGGTCAAATTCTTTCGGGGAAAGTGTCAAACATTGGTCCAAAAATCAAACATATGTCAAAGGAAAAAAAGGAGAACAGGGTAATATATGCACAAAAATAAAGAAAAAATCCCGAGAATCATTTTTATTATTTTTAATATGCTTATAATTAAATGATAAAAACGAAAATTGGCAAAAACCCGCGTTTTAGCAGATGTATATGCTGCAGAAAAATTGGAAAGATTGCAAAGAAAATAAAGGAAATAAGATTTAAACACGTTCTCAGGACAATGCGTTGACTTTAATGTGATCCATATTTGTCTCTCTTGACGCTGCCTAAACGCTCGTTTCGTTTTTTTTGGCATGAAAACGAAAAACTAGCATAAATGTGCCATGAATTGTTCTTAAACAAAATCATCATCAAATAAGAAAATTGAAATCATTTCTACGCTAGATATCTTTGCAGTGTGTGCAGTGGAGCATATCGAGTGATTTGCATGACGAAAATTCTAATCTGATAAAAAGGCAAGGTTTGCAAATAGACAATGAATTTAATCTTTCTTGAGCAGTCGGTAGTTTATGCTCATTTTACACGCCACCCTAGAGACTAGGCATTTGAGCAGTTTAAAATGCGTTGTTTTGAAATATTTGCGATTGTGAATTTAAGATGGATTTTTTAACGAAAACTTAATTTTAAAACATATGAAAATAACTTAATGTCATAACATAATCATAACGAATAACATAAAAATATGGCTTTTATTACTTTGAATGCAGTTAGAAAGGTGAGCATTTCTTCAGATTTCAGAGCAGCATGGGTTTCTACAAAAATAAACTACAAATAATCTAGGAATTTATCCAGAAAATGCAATACGTTTTCTTGCAGGGGTCCTGAGCCGAATGTTGTCGGTATCACAGGGCAGCTAAAGATGCAAAATAAAACTAGGGTCGTGGCCATAATAATAATTCTAGCTCTCACTTGCTTTAAAGCCGCTAACGAGGTGATGGAGATTTGATTTAACCAACGGTATGAGCTGTAATGGACCTGCATGGCTATTTTGTTTGTTGGACTGGTAGCACCATATGAAAACAATTTATACAAAAGTTACTATACTAATTGAAATCGTCCTAGGTATTTTTATCTAGAAAATCAAAGTTACAAATGTGACAGAAATAGGTTTTGTTGAGTAGGTGCCTTTCCAATGAGACATCGTTTTATGCAAAATGATATTCACAGCAAGTGTTGTGCTAGAAAAATATAAAATAATGCTTCACAGATACCCAATATTAAAAAAAAACATATTTATCGATTTCATACCCTAGCTTATTGTTGTTTTCCAAAAAATTTAGAAATTTAGATACATGGTAATTCAGTTGATGACATAAATTACTGATATTTCCTCAATATATTTGTATATACCTCACTACGAAGTAAAGTAAATATAAATCATTTTGAAATCGGAGTTGTTATGTTTCTGAGCAAATTCAATTTGACAATAACATAGCAATAAGGAAAATATATTTTCTGTAGAAAAGTTCATTGTGTTCCCCTGTCTCAGTCTCTGGTCTAAATCACCTTCAAAGATTTATGACAGAGAGACTTTGGATGACCAATGTCAAATAGATAAAGGACTAGGAAAACTATCCTGCTCAGCAAAGACTGGTCTTATTTACGTTTATTTTGCTGACGTTCTGTATGTGTCGCAATAGTGCGGGAACCCACGGAATTCGCCTTTGGGTGATGGTTATGAAAACGTAAGATTTCAATAATAATTTATAAATCTATCTTTCTTTTTCGCAAAAAAAAATACATGACTTGAAAAATTATCTTGACAATATATCTCTAAATCCTAGAACTTCATTAGATATATGTAACCACTCCCTTATACTGAAGGGCACCCCACGACACATTTTCAAAAAGTTGTAAAACCTTCTTTAAACAACATAGTTATTACAAATAACAAACAAATGATTGTTTAGAACATTAACATTTTGCAAAAAGGTGTTCACTTTTTCCAAGCCACTTGGTCAGCTTCTCCAAAATAATAGCTAGCTTGGAAAAGAAAAGGAACACCTTTTGCGAAAATTGAAATGTTGTGTATAACTAAACCATAACAGTAACAGTAACGATAACAGTTTATTGGACTGCAAGCCATTTTTATCATTTTTGAATAATCATTATATCTACTTATTTAGAAAATAAATAAATTATCAAAAAGGTGTTCCCCAAACTGCTCAAATCTTCATTTCCAAAGCCAGCTAGAATTTGGTGGGAACACCTTTTTGTGGAACATCTCGTGAGGTGCTCTTCGACACTTAATTTATCACTAAAGTATTTGTTCAACAACAAACACACTTCTCATTGAAAACCCATCGGCTCTAATACATCATCTACCCCCACGCGGTTCTTAATCCATCACCGCAATCCCCACCCCCGCATCCCCCACCCCTCCGTACTACTTCTCCACCAGCAATATCATAAATCAGTTAAACAAATGACCTATCACAAAATCAGCCATCTATATAATATAGTGGAATCAATTTCATTTCACACGCGAGCGGTCGGGATGAAGTTTTTAGCCCAACACAGCTCATCATAAAGCTATCTACTCTCGGCCCATTAAACCCGAGTGAGAGGGTTGACAAATTGGGAGAATGTTTTGCTCGTCACATAAGGGACCGGGGTTGATTGAAATTTGGGGTTTATAAAGTTCTAGTAGGTTTTTCCATAAATAATGATTTAAATCGTAAATATTAAGCCATTAATTATTAATTATTAATTATTTGATTTGTTTTTGTATCAGAGAGCTTGTTTGGATCCTAAGATCAACGTTTTGATATTGGTTGATATTTTATTTATATCAGTCTCATCATGACATAAATTTTGCAATAAAAAAATATTTTAAAAAATGGTCAAAGTAGGAAAGCATCACATTAAACACTAGAGCCTACGTAAATTCGCACCTTTGTATATGGATTATTACTGTTTCGTTTTTTACTCAATGACCATAAGCGAACGTGCCATTATCGCATATGATGCCACGTTCCTGTACCTCAAGGACCCATAGATGAGTAATGTAGATTAATTAGTATATCAGGGGTTTTACATCGCATTGCATCAAGATTTTTGTTATGTCATTTGCAACCATTTGTGACGACAAGTGTCTAAAAACAAGTTGTCCTTACTACCGGTACATATGAAAATGTTTGATTTAGAGACCTTGAACTGTTGAAGTTGTTTATTAAAGACGATATTGCACAAACAATTGCAATTTCGCATGAGATGGAAGAACATTATGGTGAATAATTGCAATTGACTTTCAATTTTCGGTGGTTTCAATTTAAATATGTGCAAGAAAATTAAAATGCGAGTTCTTAACACTGCATATGGTACATATTTTGTTATCGCTGTAGATATTAATATTCTGAATGTTTGAAGCAACCGGACCCAAAAGCAAAGCGTGATTTAAGTGAAAAGCCCCACCAGTAGATCTCAATTAATGACCAAAGGGTTCCAACATCTTCCTCGTGGGACCAACATTGTTTTATCTCAGGATATGAAGAACAATTTATAGACCCAAAAGGGTTCACTTTTCTGCCTCAATGACACTTTATTGTACTTTTCATGGCATAAGATGTGAATTGATATTTTATGAAAATAAGTTGGCAGCACGGAATATTGATATAAATGTATGCTATGATAAGGTCAAACGTTCATTAAAATCTCACGAACTAGCATAGGGCCTACATCTTATTTCAACATTCCATCTATGTCTAAGGGCTTGTTCACACGGGAAGCGACGAAGCACGGCAGGCGGCAATTTACTTATTTGTTTTTTATAGACTTAGTCATTTATTTAGAATCGCCCAAGAAAAAGTGTTCACACGAGAAGCGACAGGCTCAGGCCGATAAATGTTTGACATTTAACAAACAATTTACTTAGACAAGCTGCCCAGTAAACAGAGACACGTTTTTAAAACGTAAAGAATACGTTTCCGATGACGTGTTTTTTCAGTGCCGTGGAAACGTTTTTAGCACGTAATTCTGTTCATACTCGATTTCGTGTTTTGCACGTTTTTCAATTACGTGTTTTGCACCTAATAAATGCGTGTTTTGTACGTAATAAAAAACCTAAATAATACGTGTTTTGAACGGAATAAACACCAGATTTATATTGATCGAAACATATTTCTCGTACCTTATTTATGTATCATTAGTAATTGTTTCTGTATAAGTATCACATATTCAAACTGTCAATCCTGAAAGGTTCTAGCTGCTGAAGATATCAGAATTTGAAAAAAAAGTGCAATGGCGACGAATCAAATGCACTGATACTTTTATTGCGAAACGTTTAGAACTACTGACTCTAATGAAAATAAAATTATTCCGTCAAACTCTCTCTTTCCCTCTAATCATCTATTATATGTATCTGTATATTTAAGCTTAATAACTATTTATATTTACCTTAATAAGTTTTCCACGGATCCTTAGGCATCTAAGATACATTATAATAGTTCTTGAAGAGGTGTTATTGCCTATGAAAAACTATCCTCTTTCGTTAATGAATAATTTTTCATGGCCTCGAATTTGTTTCCATATTCATTCAAATAAATGTAGTTGTGGATTTAATTTGATACAAAACGAAGTGTTTCATCCGTGTTTTGATGAGTTTTTAAGACCATTTCCATTGTTCACGTCCTTGCTCTCTTTATTGTGTTCGTTCAAATATAAACTGATGAAAAATGTTGTTTGATGACGTATACACAAACCCACAAACGTCACGTTATTTTTACAAATGAAAAAAAAACGTTTTAAATTACGTATTTTTGTCGTTTCCCAAATACGTGTTTTTGTCGTTTAAGTTTAAACTTAAGAAACCCTTAAAATAAAGACGTTTTAAACACGAAATAAAAACCTCTCAAAACACGTTTTTAACATGAATATGTCGTACGACTAGGAGAAAACGTGAGGAAAACGTGAAAAAGTAGTTTTCTGTGTAAGTAACCAAATATTCACTATTAGCAAACGTGCAAAACACGTTTTCTGTTTACTGGGTGAGTTGTTATTTTTGCCGCAACTGGCAGTGCAAAAACGCTAGGGGCGATTCCGCACCGCCTCTCGCGTTTGTGGAGATCCTTTAATGAAAATTAACAGTTAAAAGGCTATGAATCGTCAGCTATCGCGTCCCATGTGAACACCTTGTCGCTCCATTTCCGTGCCTTAAACGCGTGCCGCTTCCCATGTGAACAAGCTCTAAGGTTGCGGGAGATAAAATCCAAACATAAGATATTTTGAAGATTTTTTAAAGATCTACGTTTTTGCACGCCGTACATGCTGTTTTTTTATATGTATTGATAATTCATCAATTTATGTGTTTTGCTCAGATGTCAACTAACGTTTGCCCATGAATCAATATTAAATTTTATTTTGCTCGAAGTATCATTCTTACAAGGTCATAGAATGCTAAGGAAAAAAATCATTAGTTGTCAAAATATCCCCTTTGCCGAGGTTTTCAAATAACTCTGCTACAAGGTATATCATTATTTTTGGGCGAAATATTTGGTATTTGAAGTTTGCACTGAACTTGTTTTGCTGCTTTGATGAGAGAACAACAACTATTCTAATTGTTTTTGATAGAAAACAAGGTAATGATTCTGCTCTCTTTGAAAAATCATCGAAACGGTACCTTAGCAAGAATCATCTGAATGAACCCATTTCAAGCTTTCAACTCATGTTTATATAATGATGATTTCGTGTGAAATGTAAATATATTTCTTGAATAAAATATATATATATAAAAAACTTTTTAAATACATAAACAAAATGCTCGAAAACAATGCGAACACATCCTGCTTTTTGCGTGAACAGAAGGGATAAATTATTATGTTTTATACGAAACGTCGAAAGTGGCTTCCTATCTTTCGGTTGTGGTGCTTTATTTTGGGACTTTTTCGTTTGCGTAATCGCAGCCTTAAGCGCGCATAGGGTGAAACCACTGGGATAATGATCACAACCCTCGATCCCCACGAGTGATCCTTGCACTTAAGCAGAGACTAGGGTATATCGAACCCTGCAATAATGTGACAAGGTAAAACTTAAGCTCTTACTTGGCAGGTATTATCTCTTCGAATTTGACCGAAATATCAAAAATAAAAAGGTGAAAGTGCAAATAGAAGTTTATCGTTTTCTTTTAATATTTTGTATTTGATTTTTTAGTTCCCATGGTTTACAAATTGGGAAAGGTGTTTGTCGAATCAAGATAAAAACATATTTCTCGACACAAATCATAATCAACACACCAATGTATCGAACGTAACCATCATTCTCATCTAGGTGAACGACTTATCGAATCGAACTGTACTGGTCTAGCCATACAATACGAAACGTCGATCATCGAAGGTAAAACTCTGTTATGATGTAATGATTTGACGGACTATTTTTTATAGATATTGCCTGATGTGATGTATCTGAAATATTGCGTAAAGTATTGTGTTAAAAGGCATGGCATTGACGTAATTATATGGACGAGTTTGTTTTGTCATTTAACCCAATATGTCATCACACTCGCCAAATTTCGTTCGCAAAACGTTCCTTTTAGACGTGACGTCAAAAGAACGTTGTCAAAATGAATGTTTTGTAAACGTCTTTCAACGTTTTAACGCTCTAATTTTTTAACGCGACGTTTGACAAATGTGTTTCATACGTTCTGAACGAATATGGCGTCCAGAAAAATAAAAGCGATAATACAACGATCAACAATTGTAAGAGGTCTTGTCGAGTGAGAAAGCTTAATTTAATATAATTCATTCAATAAATCTATAAGCTAAGTTTTATATAATCTATTTAATAAATCTATTTAATAAATCTATTTATTTAATAAATCTATTTAATTAAGTACAAGGCGCCATGTTTTATATGATTTACATAAGCGAAAACCTTGATATTATCAAACTATTTTACTAATATTTTAGCGAGCAATGGTGTATATTGTTATTTTAGCATGGAATGAGAGATTCAGGCGTATTTGGGAGGGAATGTTGTCATACAGTGAATCATACAGCCTCACTGATTATGATACAAAATTTTCATCCCATCTCGTATTTCCAATCTTTTGGAGATATCACTTAAAATGGCCTGTCACATCACTGAGCAGACATATATACAGGTTTTTGCCCATTAACGTTTGTTTGAAAAAAAAAACGTTGTTTCAGTTACAAAATTGTGATATGCATTTTTGGATGTTGACTCTCGTGAGATAAACCAAATTTAATCGTTATTTTCGCGATGTTCTTGTTTTTGCCATTACAATATGTTCAATCCTTAACAAGACAGAAATGGATCTCAAATCGTTTATATTGAATCATAATATATCTGTTGCTCATTGATTAAACTTTTCATTAAAACTTTGAAATAGGCCTGCTACGAGAATCGCGCGAAAATATTAAATTTAGGGAAGTTGGGCCGTTACAGTATTCCATTTACTTAATTACATTATATGTATAACATAACCTCAAGAGGCAAGACATGACAAAAATGTGAATTTGTTTTATAAGTTTCATGGTTACACACAATACTTGCAAATGCATCTAATGAATTATGCAAAATGTGAGTTTTTCGATTTCTGGCGGACGTCGGAAAAATAATTATCGAAAACAACTGTCGAAAAGTCGCTTGTGTGTGTGATCAAGCCTTTTCTCGTACATATAAATTTATTATGCTTATCAATAAGCATTTATAATATCCGAGTATATTACCGGTATATTTACTTTTATTGTATAAAGTTTACACATGAAAATGATTATTTTCCTATTCTGTGCATTAAATTCGATTTTGCAAAACCCATATCTTCTGAAAACACAACTGTCACATCGGGACTTATTAGATGAAATACAAAAGTAACAAAAACATGTCACATGGGAACAATTTGCGTAGTTCGATTAAAGGAGTTTTAATACGAAAAGTAAATGTCAAATCTAAAAGAATGTCGAAGGAAAAGTGAAATTCAAGAAAGATATAATTGCATTGACCTTAAGATGTTTTGTGAAGATGAAAACATTTTAATAATATCACGATCCAAAGCTCAGTGCCAACCTCAAGAGGAGAGTGTAAAAAGGCATGGTCAAATTAGAAACATTTTTTTGCTCTTTAAACAAACCCGTATCGCTTGTGGTATAACTCAAACACGCTCATTGCTTTAATACTAGTCGCATTTTGAGCCATAACAGAGAGACAATGTGAAACTGGACGGCTTGGAGTTATGAAATAGATAATAAGCAGTATATTTGAATGAGTGCCTAGATATAGACGTCAATTAATCAATGCCGAAGCAACCATGGTGGACGCGATTCGATGATACAAATTCGGTGGACCGTCCAAAGATAAAGTAGACTGGTGGAACCCCGAAGACTGCCCAGGAGAAACAAAATGGGAAACCATCAGATAGAACCGAGAGATGCTTTGAAGCATGGTGGAACGAAGTAGCGCATTCCCATATACAGTGGCGCGCAGGCTTAACTTCTCGATTTCTCTAACGTTTAGCGTTTAGCGTTTAACGTTTAAGCGTTTGCAAGATCAGAATATAGCGTGTAACGTTTAGCGTTTAACGTTTAGCGTTTAGCGTTTAACGTTTAGCGTTTAGCGTTTGATGAAAGGGCACATAAGAAATTAAGATAAGCACTCACAATGATGCCCTTTATATACCCTTTACACATGTGGGTGTTATGGTTTAGCGTTTAGCGTGTAACGTTTAGCGTTTAGCGTGTAACGTTTAGCGTTTAAGGGTTTAGCGTTTAGCGTTTGTGCGTTTAACGTTAGCGTTTAGCGTTTGTATCGAGAAGTTGGGAGTGCGCGCCACTGTACAATGTATGTGGAGGCGGGGATGATCAACCTCGTCGACTACCCAAGACGAGTGCATAGTCCCATATCGTCGAAAACGACGCCCAATAGCGGAAAGCCGTAGCTTAGTGGTAGAGAATTTGCCCTGTAATCGCAAGGTCCCGGGTTCGAATCCGATCTGCGGTGAGTTGCTGAGGATTTCAGCGTGTGATGTGACACCGACTCAAGGAACTGTAATGGGCTATCTTCCTATCCCGGAAATCTAAATTAGCCATTTGCTATCAGGTCTCGGACTTTCCTTTAAAAAATAGGCATCGTCGAAATACCCATTGATACCTGGCCTAACGTTTTAACGGCTGCAACAGCAAGCTAACAGTATCATAGGTTTAATGATCGTGCCCATCTCTCGACATCTATCGGAACACTTTTTGAGGACATTATTTCTGTAAATAGAGTTATTTTTCATTTGTTTCATGATCCAATAAACACTTCGCGAAATATAGTTGAAAAGTGCAATTCTAGAGAGCCATTTTTTGTATATTTAGGTTTTTTTACTAGGAAAACCTACAAATTATGTTCTTAATTCCCCAAATGAAGACATACTGTGGCCATTTAAGCGCAAAATGTGACATTATTACAAACACTAAACACTGTTTAGTTTGTATTTACAGTAAGATCTGACGTCAAGATTGTTACTCGAGAAAGTCGCTTCTGTCACACTTAACTAGTTTTATGTGATGAAAACAACATATTTTTGTGATGTTAAACACAGTTAACTCTATATATTCGTTGTTGCATTATGATTCAATTGCACTCCTAAGTCACACTCTGGAATTATTACTATACCTTAAAATGTAAGTGTATATTCATTTTCTGGCTATGGCATCATATTTCCTCAAGCTTCGGGTACGGACATTTGGTTAAAACTGAGTTTTAATACGTTTAAAATATACGGGGCCTAAATACAGTGACACGTTTCTAACCCAACAAAATTCTTATCGGTTATCGTTTTTATCGGTTATCATTTTTTGCGGTTATCACTTATCTTATATCGCTTATCGGTTATCGTTTTTGTGGTTATCGTTTATCGTATATCGTATATCGTTTATCGGTTATCGATTAACGGTTATCGTCAATAGGTTTTGACGAATATACATGTATGTTTTAGGTGTTTTAGCTATAAAAACATCCTCTTGATATTTAATGTCCTTGGTCCTCTAACATCTTCTTAATTCTCGAAGTAGAGTATCTATCATCTTTCATATGAATAGCAGCTTTCTGTAACTCATTCGATAGGCTAGGCATTTTAGTGGTTATGATAAGCACCCACAGTGAAGCTCTTTATATACCACTCATATATATCGTTTATCATTTATCGGTTATCGTTTATCGGTAATAGGTTATCGTTTTTGCGGTTAAAGTTTATCGTTTATCGTTGAACGTTTTTGCGTTTTAGTTGAAAGAAATACGCGCGACTGTAAGTACCATGAAATATATTATTGTGAGTGAAAATAATCTTGGTTCATCCATTTTGTATATAGAGCACCAGAATAATGCAGTCATCCGTCAATTTGTAATATTCCACAATGATGCTTCATTTACAAGAAGATGATGAAATCTCATTTTGTAAAAAAGGTCGGCAAAAAATAGGGAGGGCAGGCATGTCATATTTTGGATCATACTTTGTATTGATGTAATGGATTTTCGTGGATAAGCTTGTTTCGGTTCAGGGTTGGAATTTTTAAATAAAGTCATTTCATTTACTTTCATATAATATCAGTAGGAAATTAGTACATATTAATATTGAATATTTTATATTAATTGTGAATGCAATCGGATTTATTTCAACAGTGAATTCAACTTTTTTTATCCTGTTTACCCTTTAACTGTTATGGATCACGGTGATTCAACACAAAGCTATTAAAACATCAATATAGCAATATATTTTACTCATGGCATAGGGCCTGACCATATGAGGCTATTTCGAGCAGTTAACTAATTACAACTCCTGTCTTGTCTTCTATTGCATATTCTATGTATATTCCTTATATTGAACTAAAAAAGAAACAAATGCTCGCTGCGTTTTAAACCACTTGTCTCTTTTTCTAGTTTCCCATTGGAAATATATTTGAGTACAGACTTTGTGAGAAAACAAGCTTTAATAAGTTTCTAATATGCCTAGGCCCTTAGAGTATTATATATTTGTATATTTGTTTTCCAATAAAATTGTTCACTTGGCGCGCGATTTCTGAAACATCTTTTTGTTTATCATCTTTTTTTCATTTCTTTTTTGTCGTAAATTTCGTCATGTGTACCCATCACTGGACTCCATAATTATACATACAACGGGTTATTTACGACAAATATCAGCATCCCCAAAGGTACATTAATCATTCTTACAAGTCCGAGATAATGGCACATATTCCTCCTACCGCTAAATGACAGGGTGTAATGCACCCTTTTGGATTGAGATATATACTTGTCATTTTCGCTCAAAATGACTATTTTGACAATATTTACAGTTAATACACGGGCAGTGATGTAGTTTATTTTCTAAGGTTTACTTGTGTGTAACGTGTTTTCATGAAACATCTGTATACATACTCAGTTCAGAGAAGCTATAAAACGTAGGCTGCTGTTTATATGTATAAAGCTCATCATTTGAATAACCCATGCATTTTTTGACATCAGAATATTTGTGCAATGTGATACTATATTTGAGTTTTCGGATGTGTTTTAGCAAGTTTTTTTCGCTAAGTATGTATTAAAAGAACGTCCACTGACTTTGTTTTTCCGAATGGTTTGCCTCGGTTCAATGTGCTGTCTGACAACTGACAAACAAAAAAAAACATATTTCAGTGAACGTTTTATGTTTTACACAAAAATGGATATTAAAAGTAATGAAGATGGAATAATTCATTACTACCTCGAATGGAATCATTTTAATACGTAGGAATAACAATTAATAATTCATGTATTTCTTCTTGTAAGACAATCCAAGGTTCATTTTATCAAATGATCTCAATGGTTTCTGTCATCAGATTTGAATCCGTCCAGCTGAGCAGACAATGCATCTAAGAGTAGTTGACATTTAAGAAAATTTGATCAAATAAAAAGATATAAAAAGAAAGAAAAGACATAAAAGGCAACATAAACAGGATTTTATAAAAATCATAAAATATTCATTTAAAGCTTTTATTGAATTTAGAAGATGTTATACTATAAACTAAATTACTCTATTTTTTTCGATATCGGATAAAAAGTTTTTAAATGGTCACTCACTAGTGATATATGGAAGTATAACAGATATTATGCCGTTATTGTTGATTTATGAGCCGGGAATCTTCTAAACAATACGTTTATTTAAAAAGCACAATAAACGTTAAAATTCACCCTTGTATCTTCACAAAAAATATTATTCTTTTTTTTTACTAAATATGATTTTTTTTCGTTAAATTATAGAAAACCTAATCAATTTATAGAAAACCAAATCAAATTTTGGCGATTTGACCAACGCTTTTGGTGAGTTGACCAAATATTGCGAACTGGTCTTTAGGCAACTTCGAATTGGGTAGTTAGTTTTTGGCTATTTGGTTTTTCGGAAGGTTAACTCTATAACACTGAATACCGATTGGGTAACGCGCGCACTTTCAATTTGGAAATAGCTTTTCATCAGGACATGGTAAGCATGAATTGTTTTAGCCAATCGAAATGTGGAATGTATAACTTCCAACGAAATGACATGCCCAGGTTCACAAGTAAATAGTAAATGTGTGGTATCGCCAAGGTAATATAAGTCTTCAAAAAATATTTTTGTCATAGTCGAAAAGTAACACAATTTACACAATTAATTCAGATTTATATATGTTTTACTTTTATTATATGTCTTCAATTGATAATAAACGAACGTGCCAATGATGCATATAATGTCACGTTTTATATCACACAAGGACCAATGAGTAAATTTAGGTAAATTGCCAAGTATATCATTGAAATGTTATTTTATTTATTTTTTTACATCATTAACAGAAAATTGTTTCGGCAAATGTCTGAAATGAATTTGTCATCATTCCATGAGAAAAACGTGTATTAAAGAGACATTTGATAGTTGAAGTAACGTTTCTGTTATAATATAAAGCAAAAATCAACATCAAAGTTTTCGATGAGATGGAAGAATACCGTGGTGTTTAAATGAATTTTTCTGAAGGTGTTAAGTGGCATTCGTAATAATATCCGAATGTTTCAAACTATGTGCATATCTTATCATTTGTTATCTATGCATATATTAATCTTTGAAGCAATAGGTCCAGAATTCCACATCGTGATTTAAGTGAAAAGCCCCTCCACTAGATCTCAATTAATGACCAAAGGGTTCCAACATCTTCCTCGTGGGACCCACATTGTTTTATCTCGGGATATGAAGAACCATTTATAGACCGAAAAGGGTTCACTTTTCTGCCTCAATGACAATTTATTGCAATTTTCATGGCATAAGATGTGAATTGATATTTTATTAAAATGGGTCAACAGCACAGAATATTGATATAAATGTTCTCCATGATTAGCACACACATTTATTAATATTTTACAAATGCGCATAAATCTTATTTCGACATTTCAACTTTGTCAAAGCTTACCACCGATCAATTCCAGACATTTTATAATTGAGGGATTTTATTCAAATTATCGGATTTTGATGATGCGGCACCATTCGCTGTTTTTTTTTTCTAATATGTATTGATAATTCATCACTTGCTCAAATTCAAACCATTGTTTGTAAACAAATTATTATCAATGTTTATGTAACATTATTGCAAGGTCATAGAACGCCCAGAAACATAGCAATTAGGAGTCAAAATATTCCACTATACCAAGGTTTTCAAATAACCCTATCACAAGGTATTTCATTATTTGGCGAGTAAAAAATCTGGTATTTGAAGTTTGCACTCAACTTGTTTTGCCGCTTTGATAGGAGAAAAAACTATTCCAATTGTTTTTGATAGAAAACAAGGTAATTATCAAGCTGCCATGAAAAATTATACCTTTGCAACGAAACCATCCTAAGTCCTAAAGCAATAGCTAATGTAAATGCAACCATTTTTCAACATCTTTGATAGTTTTGTACATTTTTTTTCAATGGAATTTTAGTCATTTTGAAACTGATATTCTGATATAGAAATCATAAGCAAATTTCATAATTGTGATGCTCTGTGTGCTTTCTTACCTCCTTATTAGATTATAGGAATAAACTACTGGGAAAAAATCACAATCACAAAGAAAATATCCCCATACTCCCCACAGACTCTATAGAACTCTGCAATTATATGGGAAGGTATAAATTAAAGGTACAACTGCTAAAACTGCATAGTTGCTTAAATATCTTGTAGATGAGAAGTATAGATCCAGAATTGAACCTCATTCTGCCTTACGGTATCGTTGATACCGGAATTCGCGTAATATATCGAGAGAGATCACATCGAACGAGAATTAAAAACCAAAGTTTTCCGGAACGGAGGACACTACGTCCCTTGTCCTCCTGTGTTCCCTATTTGACCCTTGACCCTAGGTCCCTAGCAACGACATGACGTCACTTCCTATTTATTCG
>LQRL01060621.1:410-15242 GCA_001703475.1 Hydroides elegans
CATGTGACTTTTTTTATCATAACAGTCTTGTATTCCGAATAATTCAACAATTAATGTTCATATATAAATTCAAAATAATTCTACTCTTTTTTGTTATACATAAGATATCCACTACCCATCGACTGAGTCTCCGATTATATCGACGGTGTCCACTACAACTTACACTAATTCAGCTGGTATCCATTTTAACGATATATGTGTTATCTGTTATCTGTTGTCACTATTTGTTATCCTATTTTGTCTAAGTATTTGTTTAGTCATAATAGTTGAGTGCTACAGTTGTATTGCGTCTGACAACATATAATTCAGTATGATGGTTATGCTAAAAATACCAAAAAATGCAAATATGAAATATGTTTATATGTATTGAAGTCGGAATTGTTGATTAAGCAGATGAATGCTATAGACCTACAGTGATGTACAGCGGACATGTAACAATGTCATATTGTCTAGACTGGTTTGATGTGCAAATGTATATGTATAATACAACTCTGTTGGACCTCGATCATTTCCCTGATGCATCATGGGAAACTATTGGTTCAAAGTGCAGGTGGGTAAACATTGGCATTATGTTTAACAAAAAACAACAAACAATTCCAACTTTGAGATGATTCAACTTAGTATACTTTTTTTTTCAAAAGTAACATTTTCAAAACACTTGAGTATACTTAAGAAACATGATACGTATTACCTGATACCGCATATCATCAATAAAACTAGTTCTCATTTAATATTATATTATTCAAACTGTTTCGTTAAATCATTTTAATAAAATATTACCAGAAATCCAAATCAAGATCCCGGGGGACCTTGGTGTTTCACTTATATGGGAGATGGCGAGCATGCATTCATGGCATCCTGCAATTTTCCATTGTGTGAAGGTACGTATTTGTGAAATGCTAATGAGAACAACCATACGATCATCATGGCAGTTTAATGAACGTGTAGTTATATGATTTCTTTTCGTTAATGAAAAAAAGGTTTATATTTTTGTTCGATTTTAGACAGCACGCGTTTTTGCACGCCATAACTTACTCTTAAAAAAAACTGAACATGGTTAAAATGGTAGCAACGTATTATTGGCGATGTTAAGTTTATTATCGTCTGGATTTCAATATGATATGTAGCATAGCTTATGAAATATTTGATGTTTACTAAATCTTTTGGGGTTCAAAATGTGACGTTCATATTGAAATTTCTGCAAACACTGCGTGCATAGCTGCTGTCAATCAGCCAGACTGACCCCGTGACCCCATAGAGTAGCTGCCACATATTCATAGCAAGAAGGAGGGGCTAACAGCAAGCTCAAGCTGCTATTAGCCAACGATGCAAGTAATGTAATTATTCACTGACGTGAGGCGTGATGTCATGGCTATGTTTAGAAAAAAAATGTGCTACAATAATTGCTCAATTTGAGCCCTGCTGTTTATAAACTAATCACATTAAAACATTGAGTATCATTGCTCGATAACAGCCTTTCTGAAAATGGGAAAATAGAGAAATCAATCATTTGTGTTTGAATTGTGGATTAACTATGATATATGCTTGCAATCGAACCCTCGCTCTCTAATCGAACAAAATGCAATAATTGCATTGAATGTAGCATTTTGAATAAGGCATTTTAAGAATTCCCCTATGATTAAAAGAAAAGAAATCAGATTTATGCTCTACGAGCATATATATATATTTTTTAAAACTAAAATCTCACTATCATACGATGCTATACAGTTTATAAAGCCCGCACATTTTTAAATAATTGCTTGTATGAATTGCATATAATGAATATATATTCGTCTAACTGAACAGAGATTAAAGCTTAAGTGCTTTATTTAGATAAACTAATAGACACTATCTGGTATACAGCTAAACTGTGCTCAATATGATAAATATGATTAACGAATAACTTATCAAATCAAATTACAATTAAAGAGGAATTGGAAAATATAACAAGGCCAAGGGCTCTAACAATACCAGATTAATGTATTGATGAACGATATTCCAGCATTTATAGAGTTTTTTTAAAACATTTTAAATGTAATATGATATACAAGCTGATCAGCCTTTAAAATGTAAGTATAATCTGTATCTTTAATAAAGGTAGAATTTGTATTTATCGATGGAATAAAGGTCCCAGCACTATAATATATTCCTATATAAGTCTTTCTCATTAACAACAACTCAGTCGCTGCATGAGATTATCATGCGGCATGTAACACCGCATTGAAAAAGACTCATGAGTCATCTAGCCACTGACTGCCTACTTGCTTGATAACTCAGAACTAATCATCCAACAGTGGATATTTCACAACTCTGTGAAATTTGCATACGTAGCTATTTGTGCACACCAAGCAATACAGAATGCACTCTTAAAGGAGATTTTTATGCTAATCAATGTTTGCTAAATGTTTCGTAAACATGGCCATTTTTATAAAGCACACATAGCACCAAGCACGAAACGATGAAGATAAACCCAATATAATACCAGCGTGTAAACACTCTATTATTTTTTTATGCAATTACAGATGCTGATGATTGTGACCCAAACCAATGCCTTAATGGAGCAACGTGCGTTGATGGATTACATAGCTTCACATGTATATGCCCCGATGGTTACCGTGGTAACCTTTGCGAATCAGGTTGGAATAGTTCATAATAACGAGTTTGGTTTCGCAAATCAATCGTTGTCTTTTCAGTAGGTAGAACGTAATCTGTTTCATCAAAAACAAAACGTCAATTATCGTAAAGTAACTAACACGGTCACAATTGTGTCACAATTAATTTCATTGCCATCGTATTAACATTTCAGGGGAGTGTCGTGCCACGAGAGACAGTGAATACAATGGCACTCTAAGTATAAGTAGCAATGGTCAGCGATGTTTGA
This sequence comes from Hydroides elegans, assembly GCA_001703475.1. Taxonomy (NCBI): domain Eukaryota; kingdom Metazoa; phylum Annelida; class Polychaeta; order Sabellida; family Serpulidae; genus Hydroides; species Hydroides elegans. Next base: position 3,292 of record LQRL01060621.1, read on the forward strand.
AATGGTACAACTTGTATCTTTGGTCCGTTGCTAATAGCCGCCGAACTGGAACCGTCGAAATAGGTTTCGATGAATGGGCATCGCCCGAAAGAGAGAACCGATGCAGGTATGCTTATCGCCAATGCTTGATCAGTAAAGAGAGTGGGAATAGGATTTTAAAAATGTAAGACATGATATAAAATATATATAAACTCGAAAAGTGTCTGGAATATATATATATGAGATATAATGTTCAATCTTTGAACATTACAGTGTGCTAGCAGACGATACGGCACCCGTATGCTTTACATACAGCACCCAATATATTATAGAACCGCATTTTTGTCATGTTCCAATTTGTAATGGTAAGTGAATATTTCTTCTTCTTTTATGACTATTGCTGAATTTTAATATTTTGTTTTAGTATTGTTATTTACTTTAGTAAGAAGCTATATATTAGAATCATGCTAAAGTTGAATATCATATCTTCAGTATTTTTTTCTGAAAGTGTTAACAGTTTCAAATAACTAACCGTATTTTTGTCTTTAGAAATACCGTTTCAAGATTGTCAAATGCCATATAATATGCGCGGTTACTCTGGCGACCATTCCATATCAACTCTTGGAGAGGAATGTGTTCGATGGGAAGGTGTGCATAGAGATGCACCAGAGATAGGGCCCCACCTATCACTATTTTGGGATGAGTCATGGGATGCGTTAAGCAACAAATGCAGGTTAATAACTAATATATAAGGTGTAGCAAGTCGCATGGACACAAATCAGTTATGTGTGTCAACATAAATAATGTATAATTATATCATTCATTAAAATCAGCTCGTTAAGTGATACTAAATATAGTAATACACGATGCCTTTGATTTATTTTCGTATATTTATCTTAGTAATTTCGTTATTAAATTTGGTAATTTTATCAAAATGAATATCGTTCAAGATTCAAATATGTCACATTTTAACTTCTTCTTATCTCAAATGTTATTGAATACGAGGTATTTAACATAACATGGTTTTATAAATCTATATTTCGGACAATTCAGGGATATTTATGATCAGACTCAACAAGTGTGTTTTGTAATGCAAAATGATACATATATGCTGCGAGAGTGTGACGTACCAATTTGCTCAGGTAAAGCAGCGCTCATGCAAAACAGCTTCACTATTTGAAAAATAAATCAGAGGATTTCGAATAAGATTAAAATCAGTTATACAAAAATTTCGCGAACATAATAAGTTTGAGATTAGAGACAAAGATAAGAATTCCTTAACTCCCCATTTGCTCGTTAATCAAAGTTTTTAAAGTAATTGAAATCTAATATATATTTTGTGATATAATAATAGGTGCGCGGGCAAAAGCCCCGTGGGGCAGAAGCCCCGCGATTTTGGCAGCTAGGGCGAAAGCACCGTGATTTCAAAAATACATTTAATTAATTTTTATTTCATTAAGCGCAAATATTGTTTGTTTTATGGCTTTGAATAATAATTATTATTAAACGAAGGCACTATAAAAATGTGGAATTCGCATCGCTGATTGCAATTATCGAGTTAATGTTGTAATCAATAGCGAAAATTCTAAATCCATACAAGCATCTAGCTAATCCGATCATTTAAATAACAGGGCCGTTTAATGAGATCTTTTATTTGAGTCTTGAATTGTTGCACTTATAAATTTGGTTTACTTGAATAAAAATATATCATCGATACATTTAATAAATTATGAAAATGTGGACGTTAAAGTATCGCGGGGCTTTTGCCCTAGCTGCAAAAATCGCGGGGCTTCTGCCCTACGGGGCTTTTGCCCTACAGCCATAATAATAATATATTGAACACATATCAGGAAACTAGTGTGAGTGAAAAAAAATATAATAATATTGTTGAATTATAGAACTATTTTTTAAAATGCAGCTGACATTGAGAGTTATCCTTTGTATAGATAACTGTTCTACCATAATCTTGTTTTATGATGTATTTTCAACAAGATTTGCTTGCGAATAATTGTGCTATTACTCAGCTAAAATTTTAATAACTTTTTTTATTATATACCTAAATCTTAGTTATCCTTTTTTGTCTCTTATTAGATTTGCTTGCGAATGATTGTGCTGTTGAACAATGTTTTAATGGAGCTACTTGTATTGATGGTACGCAACAATTCGTTTGCGCATGCGCCGACGGATATAGAGGATTACGTTGTGAAGCAGGTTTGTAGAGTTTGCTAACGTCAGCTTGGCTCATTGAGATATTTCAAATACAAATGAAAAATAGAGTATATAAAGAACAGTTATAATAAAGATTTATATTGAGTAAATACCAGTGTGTCTCAGTGAAATGCAGACGAAAAAATATTACCTGACTTCGATTTCACGTATTTGGATAAGAATACCTCAACATACATATAATCAAATCAATGACCGTATGCGGAAATATACGATACCATACGATTAACATTCTTCTTCTTAATATATTTTTTTCGAAAGGGCCAACGGATTGCATTGATGGTAGAAATTACAATGGAAACCTCTCGATCAGTGCAACAGGGCGTCGATGCCTAATGTGGTCGTCACATAGTGATATGTATCCACTCTCTGCATTTGGCGTTTCGTCATGGGATGAAGTTTCAAATTATTGCAGGTAATATAGCTAGGTTTTAATGTAATTTATAGGTGTGTTCAAGCGATATGACTAGAGCCCATCAGAGTCATTATTCGGAATGTTATCATTAGTGCCCTATTTTTTATACAAATCTAATATCTTAGTTTCACGTTGGTATTTAGAAAAACGTTAGTACATTTACATTCCATTATATACATTATAAAGGTCAATATCACAAAATATTTAGTAATGTATTGAAATATTGTTGAATCATATTTTTTCTTTTCTGACTTTAGAAATCCTGGAGATGCCTTGGAAAGTCCATGGTGCATTGTTTACATTGACGGAAGTTTATCATTTGATTTATGTAACATGATTTCATGTGAATTATAGAGTTATTTTATGTTTGCTATTTATATACAAAACTGATAACTTTGATTGATACAAATGAGTTTAATTATAAGATTTAGCAATGAAATTGCATACTTAATCAGAGTTTCATTATTGTTCATTGTGTATTTAATCTCTATATTACAAAATTGAATTGTTAATTCATTTACATGTTAATTACTCCTTAAAACGCTGTGTTATATTCTTGTAAATAAAAGATGTGAATAAAGAATTTCGTGTGATAATTTTTTAATGGTCTGTTCTTTTCATTATTTCAAAATTAAAAAAAATCATAATTATGATGTGAAAATCGCAATTTAAATGTACAAATTGTCATACAAAGTACAAGCCGTATTTAGAATTCCAAACAAAAGGTTTGGTTGAAATTTGAAATATCTATGGTCAAAAGGGGAAGCCCATAACTTTTATCGGCAAAGACTGAAGCCCCCGCATGACGAACCTTTCTGCTAACGGCAGCTTTGGTCGTGCATCTTATACACGCCATTAGATCTGTCTTACCGATATCAGATGGTATGGTCTTTGGGAATGGGTTTTTAAGCCTTTATTTACTTTTTACAATATAGGAGATAAAATTTGCGAAAATGAGTCCACATTGACTACCATAATGGTTCGATCGTCAAACAAAGCAAAATCCATGTTGTGGACATTGTAAAGAAGCTCTGGTTCAGTTTTGAAAGCTCTACGACAAAAACTGCGGAGGAAATAGGTTAAAGAGCAAATAGTTTTTTACTATATAGAAGACCAAATTGATGGAAATAGCGAAGTCCATCATGGCGACCACTATGTTTCGATCGTCATACAAAGCACAATCTATGTCTGGGAGATCATAAAGAAGCTTTAGTTTAAATTTGAAAGCGTTACATCTAAATTTGGACGAGGAGATAGGTTTGGAAAAAAAGTTACGAAATAACTATCTTTCTAACTCACCAAAGGCAGACGACGCCGACCGATCTCATAAACCCAGCTTTTGTGAAACAAAAACTGGGTTTGTGAGAAGAGTGTTAAAAAGTGGGGTTTGTTGATTAGTGGGGTTTGTAAATAAATGCAAAATGAAATCAAAATTAATAATGTTTGTGAATTTTATTACAGTAAGATAGATTTCTCTCATAATATAAATGTAGGCCTTAATAAATATGAACGACATTCTGGTACAATTTAAATCGTATTTATAATATACAGTACATCGTTTGGCTATTGATTCGGTAACTCAGCTAAATAAATCTGAGACCGACTTTGTCGCTTTGGTAGACATAAACCTGGCTATACTAAAATTCATTTAGGTAGCGTCGGTTACCTGGGATTTAATTTGCGCACGGCCGTTTACTCCTGCAAAGAAGGTCATTTAGAATAAGTCGACAAGATAAGCTAGAGTTGAATTATCCTTACGAGTCATTCAATCAATGCAGTGTCGACTTCCAAAGTTCGAAATGGTTAAGTTCCAATATGACAAAGGGTTGGTTACCATTCGTGTCTCAACCTTCTGCACTTCTGCTAAGTACTTTTACTCTTGTCGAGGATGGGAATAGTTCCTCTATGTAAATATCGATCAGATATACGCCAAAGTGAGAACTAGAACCGTGCCATTTTTGTCAGTGAAAGTGAAATAGCCTTAGCGGGTAGACGAAACGCTTTTGAACACAGTTCGCTTAAATGCCAGTGTTTTTTCAGTACTTTCGCATTTGCCTTCTGAACTTTTCAAAATGGAAATCATCTGGGGCCTTTTCTGTCTCCATTCGCTTCATTTTTGCTGCTGGAACTGAAATAAGAGCAAATTGGGTTATTGTTAGAGTGGTATATTTCATCATCCTATGTATGTTTTAAATACATTTGTTTTTTAAAACAGTTTTTTTTTATTAAGAGATTTTCGACCGCTCTATAAAACACCAATTAAGACACGTTTCGGACTTTATTATTTGTATGTACCCTTTAATCCAGTACAACAGAAGGCACCAATTGCTTGTGAAAATATTAACAATGTATAATACCCATCGAATAGCTAAACAATGATAAAATATTAATATCATTTTTTTATCCCAATACGTCGAATTCGTTTCACAACATAACACAATAAAAACATATCTTAAATCGCACATAAATGATATTTCACCATTTTTACCTTGCTCTCCACCCGTATTAATGCGCTCGACATCCCCGACACGCAAGGGCGCAGGCGCGGGAGTTGCGGCCGCCTCCTGAACTAACTTCCGCTTAATGGCTGCAGAGTTGTCCTCGATGTTGACTGAGAGCAAACAGATAGGGTTGGAAAATGGATGATGGATTATATTAATATAATATACATGTATACCCTGTTTCAAGGGGTGCATGCGGCGGCCTCCTGAACTAACATAAGCTTTATGGTTGTTGAGTTGTCCTCGATGTTGACTTTGTTGTTGGGAATGAAGAGAAGAAAACGTGTTTTCTTGTCAATAAAAATATACTGTATTGTGCTGAATAATCAGAAGCGACACTGTTTTTTTGGTACTATTCAATGAATATATCGTATTCAACATTCTTAATCTGACTTCAAGTTCAACATATATTTGAATACTTTTCGAAGACGTTCACACGTAGAAATCATAATCATACCAAAATCCATGTCAAATAGGGAAATAAAATAATAAAAGAAACAATACAATTGATTTGATCTTACATCGATTATGTTGAACAAAGTTGACGGCATAATTGGTGGGAACGAAATCGGAGACGGCGTCATTTTTCTTCCCTCGTTCCCGCAGCAAGACCTGCTTGGCCTCTTCCGTCTGCTCAATGTTCTTTATCTTCGCCCTTCAAATGAGCATATAAATATAACATATATCATTCATTTTAAGATAATATATAGCATTACATACTTCATAAATGTTTGAAGTATATGTTTTCCATGGTTATATTATTCAAATCAAAATCAGTTATAACCAAACAACCTACGCAGGTCCCGAGGTGTTCGGTTCAATGAGGTTCTAATTTGCTCTAAATGTCCTGAATGAGTAAAACACATAAGACATTTTCGGTATCAAGGCCTTAGAATCATTCAACGTAAAATCATATATTATAGAAAATTTATTTTGAATAAAACAATCGCCAAATCATCGCACTTTGATGCAAAATGATTATTATTACATAGTTAGCTGAGTGTAAATAAGAATCAGAGAAAACATATGTAACAGGAAGAAATACAACTTAAAGTATCAAAATATGACTGAAAGATCAACAGGTATGAAGAAAGGTAAGAACAGAAAAGAGTTGCAATTAAGACATGCAAATCTTACTCGATGCCGAGGTCCACCTCCGGGATACCAGAGAGCATTTGGTTGGATATCGTCTCTTCCTTTCCTTTCTTTCTTCCCACAATATTTTAAGTGATCCGGCATTTCATAAAGTTTGTCTTCTGCGGTTTGTCTGAAATCAAAATAGACAATCGATTTTATCGATGTATTTGTATTTATATTTTACATAGATAACATACTTAAACACACAATCTTGTCTACCAAAAGCTACGAGTAGTTTCTCAAACACTTTGTATAGCTAAATTATAAATGATGCATAAGGTACAAAACTGCTCCTTATGTTAAAGCCTCTTAATATTGTCCCAGTTAAAATGTCAAATACATGTACAGTAGACTCTCGTTAATCGGAACTCTTTGGGACCAAGCAAATGGTTCCGATTAACCTTGGGTTCCGATTAACAGTACTTTCAATATTCCTGGAAAAAAGGTCGAAAGTCCAATCTTTTTACAAAAGCTATATCTTGCTTAATTTTCGGCGTTCAGAGGGGTCGAATATAAGCGTGAAATTGTGAAGTCTAAAAGTATCATATATTTCTTTAATTTTAGAATGCCACCAAATTATATTTGTTGTTCTTTTTAGAAATGCAATTACCACTTGTTTCATTTGTTTCATTAAAAAAAACTAACTCTAATTTATGAGTCACACATCTCTTAAGACATACAGTCAAGTGTACATTCACTCCGTATGTTTGATGGACGACACTTCTGATCCAAACGCCTTTACAGTCAAGCGTACCTTTACTCCGGCCAAACCTTTAATTCCCTCCTCTTTATGTTAATGGACCATATATCTATGTATATATGCATGCTTTGTATTCAAAGGAGGGTAGCAAAGTGTCAATACCATCAGTTCTTAAACTCTTTGTTTATTATAAACAAAAACTGCGCTTCAAAGAAAATATGGTTCGAATGAGCATTATGGAGCATATGTTTTTATATACTTGCAATAGCATCGTTGACTGAATAAGTTGAAATGAACTCTTTAATGACTCTTTAATATACTATTTAATGCTTTTCGAGGCTCATTTTGTAGGGTTCCGATTATCAGTGTATTCGTTAATCGGAACTTTTACATTGGGTTAAATGGAAAGTTTTGGCGGGACCGACGAAATCGGTTCCGATTAACCGATAGTTCCGATAAACAGTGTTCCGATTAAAGAGACTCTACTGTATATTAATATGGTCAACAATGTAACGACTAAAACTGGTATGGTAGTTACAACGATGTTGTTATGTCCATATGATTTTTTTCACCTATTACACCTCAAGGTGGCATATCGAGTATGAGATACACGTCTAACTTACTTTCTATATTTTTCCTCTTCATCATTAAGGAGACCTTTTCTCTTTTTCATTTCTGTGTCGACGTATTTCAACCTAAAAAATTGTAGATTAATTGTAAAATAAAGCTTAATACGTCACAAAAAGTACGTCATTTCTGTAACCTATTTGAAATTAAGTATGTTAAATATCAATATTATATAAACATTTTCAAATACATTCAAACTGAACCGAGGTCTTCATCGTCGCACACCTAACAATTCACATCTTACTTTCTCTCAGATCTTAATATTCACATGACTCGACTCTTATTTATGTTTAATTCAGCTAATGAATAAAATGGATTTTGACCCATGATATATCTATCACCAATTGGTCATTTAAAGTTTATTTCATATTTGTGTAGAGTGAGTGATTTGCAATTAGCTTAAGTGTTTCATGTGCATGCAGATTCATATATTGGGTGATTTTTATGACGCATCCAAACAACAACGTAATCGACGCGCTGTGTGGCGATTATGGTATGGTCAAATATTCAAGGGTTTATAACAACGTTTTATTATACGTTAGTGTCCCTACTCAAATATGAAAGAATAGACCCTCCAAACGGCCCGAGCACGTATCAATATGGAACGATATATAAAGTAAGTGTCGCAGCCCATTAGTCAGTTAGATTGGAGTTAGAATTTAGATATGTAGCATAACGGTAGAAAGGAATTAATTAAATGATTTAAAGACGTTTAAAGTCTAATTTGAGGATCGGTAGGCTGAACACAGCTAACGGAGTTTGAACGTCAAACTAGGAAGAATTTTATATTATTCAGAGAACACTCTGATAGCTTAAACGTATTTTTCGGATTATTAATTAAAGCTGAATACAGCATTTAATGTCGAAAAAGTGTTATTAAATTATCAATGTCAAAGAATAAATTAATGAATAAATTAACTATCTAATAAACGATTAAACCGTAAACACACCCCCGTGTTTTACTATTTTATATGATATATCTCCATGATAAAATTACTATATTGCGTATTGATACATTCATACGATAACGAAAACTACTGATACAGTTATATTACGATAAGGAACACTAAGCTCACATTTCGGCATCTTCATCTCGACGATTTATTTCACTGGCGAACGCCGTTCCGATTTGTTCTTGCACCTCTTCTGGAATCTTGAAACATAAGGAAGTCTCATGACAGTAACATGTCAATTTATTTATATGGTTGAGTCAATCATTAAATACAAATTTATAAAAACGTTATTTCATCTTATTATACCCAATAATATATATGTTTTAAACTAAAATATTTGCCTGTTGTTTTTTTTATTATTTATTTTTAATATTTTGATTTTGAACAATTCGTTTCTTTTACTTACTCTCCAACTTTTTTCATATATATATAGCCACCAGTTTCTAGTTTGAAAGGGTCTACCTGAAAAGAGTATAATAGTTTATGATAAATGTATTTGGTATTATATTATGTTCAATTTTTTCAGGATGTACCTACAAAGAAGAAAGAATTGTCTATTGAAACTATGAATTTGAATTGTAAGAGTGTGATCAAATTTGTAAACATGTTTTTGCTCTATCTCAAATTTATAAAAATGGTTTGCCCTATTTTTAGAATTAATCTTAACATCTATACACATGGTTGATTATAATAGCATTAAATTTCAAATAGGATGAATAAAGGTAAACAATAATGGAATTACGAACCCATGGTGTAAACAATAGACCTTATTTAATGCATTTTGTATTATTGTGACCTAGATACCAAAGCAAGGCTGTTTATGGCAAACATTCCAGATCTGTATGAAAACAATATGGCAGAAATAGAAAATTGACCTGTAGTACATTGATACTCCACTTGAAACACAACAAGGTGTAAAAAAATATTTAATCGAAACACCTAGCTTTTATTTTATACTAAATTCATTTGATTTGGTTAACAAATTTGCGAACAATACAACCCTTAAATGAACACATGGAAATGACATAAACAAATATTTCTGACGACTGCGTAAATACCCATTTTGTAAAGCGTTCAATTACTTTAATCACTTTGAAATGATGTGTAGACGAATTGAAAAAAAACGTTTAAATAAATATCAAACTAAAAAACATTCTTTTACAAAATCACATGTTATGAAATGCCGATTTTTCATATTTCCGGCTAAATTGAAAGGGGCGTCATTCCGTCTTTTAGAGATGTGTCAATGATGTTCTGATTATATTTTAGAATAAATTACCTAATTAACAACGTGTTGCACTACAATATTTAAACGACATCTATCGAAAAAAAAGAAATGAGTCCTTAATTTCAAAACATTTCGTATCTGGAATGATATATACATGTAGGTACGATATTGCTGAATGAGCTCGCCTTGTTTATTTTTAAATAAGCTTATATTTTTATCCATTGGGTAGTCTTTCAGTCGCAACAAGTAATAAATGGCAGAAAAAAGTTTGAGAAATCGATATCATTTTTTGATGAAATTTTGAGTCAAATACATGTTGATGAATAATTGGCATCTTTACATAGCTGACTGACATGTGTCTTATTAATTTGTGAGTAGGATGTCAAATCAGGGCAATTAAAAGATTTGTTCGTAAAATACTCGGAATTCATGTAATATTTATGTATAACTGTTTTCGTAAACAATATTTTTCGAAATAGAAAATGTCAAAGCAATGCATAAAGTGATCCCCTTATTTTGTTAGACGCTCAATAATGTAATGAATGATTACTTTCATGGAGAATACCAGGACATTCGGGAACTGCAGATGCATACCAGACTACACGAATATTTTAACACACAAAAAGGATAATCAACAAAGTGAGCTATTTTCGTGTAGTCTTAGATAAGCTGGGAGGCTTCTAGAAAACTAGTGCATGGTATTTGCTGATTTTGTGCATATGTCAACTGATGAAAAACATGACATAAAACTTATATTCATAACGTATTTAGCACAATCCTGTGCACAACAATATAATTTATTGTACCTCGATTTATGTGTTTTTGCTTTCCGAAGTAGTTATTGAATTTTAAAAGCTTAAACATTAAAAGAAAGAATGAAATAAAAATTATATCATGCATTTACATGGGAAACATAGGCAGCTCAAATTTGTTTGCCATATACAGCCTCGCTTTCATGTTCGGAAATTCCAGTGTGCATAAATATTGAATAAGGTCTATAGTATTATTTCCATGAAAGAGGGTGTAGGGACGTGATATGAAGTAAGTATGAGCGATGTTTTTGCTTAAGCAACCCTTTTAAACGAATGGTATAAAAAAGTATTACCGACTGGTTTAATGTAAGTTACAAAACGAGCTTACCTTAGTTTCGGTTTTTCTTTCCACATTGCGTACTGCATCGAGATCTTCTATACTGACGCCATGCTGACGCTGGCGTAACATCTGCACTTCCTTCAAGTCTCCAATGAAAGAACTGTAAGGATGGTATTTTTTAATAATTATTGAATTAGGGATAACTTAAGCAGTTGTGTTGTGGAAAAACCGAATAACTGCTAAGTCATGCGAATAGAGATATAATTTGTACAGTCTACAAATACAAATACAAAACAAAACAGTATTTTTATCTATATTAAACGTTTTACGATAATGTGATTTCATTTTTAGAAGCCACATCAGGTGCTTTAGAGGGGTACATGAACATGACAATATGTCGTGAAATATATTGTATTAGTATGTACTGTAGACTGAATTATTTATTTTGAATTGAGTCCTAGTTATAAATCGGATTTTAAAGATAAAAGAAGTTGAATTAAAAAATGTTTAAAGTTATAGACATACAAAAATCACAAATGATAGGTGAATCAAAATCTAGATTATATGTCTCAATTCTTTCTCTTAGTGGCGAACGGGCAGTACTGAAGACTAAAGTCATCCAAATCCGAAAGTAAATGATTGTAGTCTGCTTTTTAAGTATGCCCAATACCAGAATGTGAAATACAGACAAGGGCTTGTGCAGGGGTGGACCTTACCCAAAAATCGACGGTCGCGCAAGCGCAACCGTCATCAAAAACGACACTCGCGCAGATGAAATTACATTCGCGCGCGATATTCAACTTTGATTTAAATCACTTAAAATGCGAGCGCAATTTTGTTATGTATCGTAAAATAAATGTATTTTACACAGTGAGTTTTTCCATTAATTTAACATTCGCACGAAACGACGGTCGCATATGCGACCGTGCGACCGCAAAGGTACACCCCTCGGCTTGTGGATGAATCATTTTATTTGTTATTCATTTATACTTTTATTTTAATCTGTTGTGGATAAGGTAGTATGCATATTCAATAAAAGTTTCCTAGGGGTCCATAAGTTGACCGCTAACCCCACGACCACCAACCCTCCCCC
>LQRL01060623.1:0-13063 GCA_001703475.1 Hydroides elegans
ATCTATTCATTAAAGTATGATAATAGAGTCTAGGCCAATAGACTTCTCACCTTAATGCATGAGGTCGATACACTACATAACCAAAAGACCAATCAAGCTTTACTAAAAAGAATAGATCTAGTAGACTTCTCACCATAATGCATAAGGTAAAGTATACCTATTGACATCTATAGACTATAAAAGTTAATAAGACGCTTTCTATGTCATTGTATACAATGCCACTTGCAGAAAAAAATACACCGGCGAAAAAGTGGAATAAGCAGTTTTATAAGTGTTAATATTTGCTGTTTAATGTGAGCATTTTAAATGAAAATTAATGTTAAAAATTTTAATTTTAGAAGTCCATTACGTTTACAAATGACTTATGTATAAACTGTATAAATTTGAAGCATTTTCATAGTAAAATCGTTGAGATATGGTCATGCAAAGAAAATACATGTATATAATTTAAGGTGATTAACTGGTAAAAACGTCTATTGTTTGAATTCTCATGTAAAGTTTATTCGTTCGGCAACCAGGTCGGAGCCCATATGCTAGTATATTGAATATCGTCATAAGTTGCTCGCATAGTTATTTAAAGATAAATGAAAAGCCGTTTAATGCATTATGATACTGTCAAGGTATAATTGAGAATATATGCATATGGATCGCATTTCTCATGCTTATAAAAGCTGTTGAGAATGAAACTTTTATATCAATAATTGCTTCATTTTGTTCGTTCTGAGAAGGTTTTTTTTCTTCCATTGTTCGATTGGTATATGGCGCAGTTATGGGTTCATTTGTGTTCTTTCAAATTGCAGTATTAAAAATAATTTGTCGATCGGTGTTGGTTGCCTGTGTTTTCTGTAATATTCAAAGAAAAATGATTTGTTAATGATATATTTGTATCCGAAGGGTTCATACAAGTTTAACGTTTTTTCGGAGGAAACGCTTGAGTATTGTTTTTACAACTGTTTGCTGGAAATTATTCATAAAAAGTAGTGCGAAAGTTTTTAATATAAAAATATAAATGCTAAGCAATATTAAACAAAATCTTTCCTGTGCAACTATTGATAAAATAAAGAGTTTTTTTTAAATTGAAAAACTGCATTTACATGTATCTTCTTCGATTTGATTACATGTCATCTTCTTTCATGTTTAAATTAAAATATAGAATCCTACAAGCATTTAAAGTTTTATGATGACTTTGTATTATTATTTTTTCTTAATATTGAAAATGTATTTGAAATTTAAATGTGAATTTCGTGTTAGTTAAAGTGTGGTTCATAGTTTCGTTACTTTCAAATAAAGACATTCAAAGCGAATTATTTAGTTTACTTCCATTACTAATATATCAAAAATGAGTTTTCGGACATGCTGGACGCAAATTTTGATATTAGTTATGCAATGAACATTTTTAAAAAATGGAGATTTTAATGATCGAATTTGCTTTCATGGTCAGGCAGTTCATTTATCAGCCTATCGAATCGTAATAACTGTGTAAATGATAACAAAAGTGGAACAAAGTTTATGAGGGTTCAAATAAGGGTTACAAATAGTATTTAACTGATTTATCAGGGGACACATATAAGTGTTCAACGAAGCTTGATTATAATTGTGAGGTTTTTGTTAGCTCGGTAGAGAAAATTCTATAGGTGTCAGGATCTTTATTGCATCTGTTTTATTCATTTTACATTTTCAAAGCTGTGAGCAGATTTCAATTAATGAATGGGTCATTAGACCCAGAGTCTATGAATTCTCTATGTGACTCTTACATTTTGGAATACACAACACGATCTACATCGCGCAAGCGTGTGCGCTGTCTTTATATACTAAAAGGGAGTGGAGACCCCGTCAAATTCAATTCAAGCACAAAATGTATGATTTGTAATAATATGATAAAAATAATGCTGACGCAGTTTCAGGAAATTGAATTACGGCGCTCTGTGTGTCATAAATCTATAACCAATTATAGGAAATCAGATATTTAATTCAATACGAATTCCAAGAAAACGCTTATTATTTTTCGCAATAAAAGGAACTCGAGCACACCAAGAGTTAGCTCATTAATTATATTTTTACTCTTTCATTTCTAATTGTTAATGCCTCGGATTCGTTTCATAGCAATACAATGATAATTTAGTAATATTTTGATAAGATTTCGATAATATGTTTTTTGACTTTTAGGTCTTATGGCGACATCAAATTTATTATTCCAAATGTGAATGAGTAGATGCCATTAGAATTTTGATAAAACTTATCGTAAATTATCTAACATTATTGCTATGAGACATGCTGAAAAGCATTAAAACCAATCTGGTATTGGTTTTGTTCAACCCACGAGAACATTCTTGATAATTAATTAAGCAAATTAAAGACATGGCGTTCAGACGTATATTGTGAAATGTTAAAAATAAGTTATGATTTTCTTCTCGAAATTATTATTTCAAAATAAATGCCTTCAACAAATCATGAAATAATTTCAAAAATGAAGAAATAAGATTGAAACAACTTAGTCAGTGATATAGTTAAGATCACAAAGAAAAATATCGGATGATTTTAGAATCGCCAAACAGACTGAAAATATTGTTTTGTTTAACTTTTTGGATTTTCATTTTGTGCAGAAGCTAATCTTAACTGCTTTCTGTTCGAAAGAGTTGTTTCATTAATTGAACAAAACACTACCGTCATTCAGCTTGACGTCACATATTGACTTAATTTTCGCATATTATTTCGGATCAAGACACAAGATTATAGATTAGATTATAGATAATTATTTCTATTCAAGATACGGATAAATTTTACACCTTTCAAATTGAGATATAATTCAAACAAAAACATGGATAAATTATGAAAACTAGTTTAGCACAACGCAATTTGTAATATCATTAACCATTGATTTCATATAGAATAATTCATTGGACAATAGCTATTATTGTAATTTTAGCAACATTTTAATATTTTTAGTAACCATGAATTAGCCACTGATTGAAGTTGTGAAGTATATCAAAATGTCTACCCATTAAAAAGTTATAGACCCAAACACCCCTCAGAGCGTTATTTTTTAACACGATAGATAGTCAAAATCAAGCATATTAGTTTTTGGAGGGGTATTCGCCATGCTCTCAAACAATAAATGTTTTAAGTAAATACGTCTTTAAATGATGTCCTAAGGACGATATATTTATTAACATCCCGACAATGTCCTTACAGTGTCATATGTTTAAGTAAAGTGGCGCTAAGTTTACAACGTCATATATACCACGTCCTTGCAAAGTCTGATTATTGACGCAATCCGGATGGGCAATTACATGCATGTCATGTCATGATTTTCGTGACTTAACATACATGTCCAAAGGACGTCATTTTATGGCATAGCTAGGACGTTTTATCTATAACATCACATCTTAGCGACGTACTAATAGGGCCACGGACGTCGTAACGTAAAACTACGTGTTAATGACGTCCTGAGGATGTTGTTTGCCGAGCGGGCAGTGATAATTAACAGAAAAATTATCATTATCTATCTGGTGTGAAAGTATTTCTTCAAGAAGAGCTTTAAAATATTGTTCAATTGCAACGAGGAAGTTTAAATAATCTTAAATTCTTACAATGAATCATGATGACATCTTATAGTTCAAGTAATGACTATGATAATACATTTTACTACCAAATGAATGTTTGAATTTTAGACCTGTTCAACAAAAAAGTACATATTCTATTCTTTAATTAAAGTGCACAGCAAAGCACAGCACATTAAGTGACACATTTCTTCGTAAAATAAATTCAAATCTTAATTTAAAAAAAAACTGTGATTGTTTAAGGGACTTTTAATGTCGCAGTTATTTTGCAATGCATCCCATACAGAATGTTTTGTTATTCATTATCTAAAATAAAAATTTAGCAGAATGCAATACATCACGTTTACCGTTTTCGAAATGTAATTTAGGATACATATTTCACTGAGAAGTTGGCATATATATATTTTAAAGTATTTTGGCATTTAAACGTATGTAGGATA
Source organism: Hydroides elegans (assembly GCA_001703475.1). Classification (NCBI taxonomy): domain Eukaryota; kingdom Metazoa; phylum Annelida; class Polychaeta; order Sabellida; family Serpulidae; genus Hydroides; species Hydroides elegans. Next base: position 4,001 of record LQRL01060623.1, read on the forward strand.
AAAAAATGTGGACAAATATTTTCTAAAACATTTGTTTAAGAATTTTGAGTCCAAATACAATTAATAATGATCACAGCATGATTCAACCATAATGCTAATTAAAAGATATCAATGGAAATATTAGGTTATAGCATCGCATGGATATCCACTCGGCAAGACGTCCACGGACGTTGAGCGGACGCCCTACTTTGGGCCCGTATGAAATTTTTCCAGACGTCGTTATTCGTTGTGGAAAAAGAAAATACATTACATCGACGTCGCGTTCATCCGGGCGTGTGAATGGCGTTATAAGGACGCCGGGACGTAAAAGTATGTCCGAAAAACGTTCATATTGGCTCAAAGTAGGTCGTCCTTTCAACGTCACGTCCGAATGCGACGTACTATGGATGACCCTAGCCGAGTGGGTAGTAACACCACTGGAATTATATTTTAGAAAAGTCATTTTCCATTTATGATTGTAATTACATTTGTATAAACACACAAGAAAGACAATGATAATATTAAAATATTATAGATGTTAGAAAATTATATGAGGAACATTTAACAATGGCAGAATGTATGAATGGGAAACTTGTTTGCATATAAAAGGATGAAATGAACACTAAGACAACATGAAATTTGTTAGAAAATTCACCAAGTTAATTTTCTTGTGTGTACTTATGTTACAAATAGTTTTATCTTTGATTAAACTTTTTTCGGATATTGAGACACCATCAGAGATTCTAATCGCAAAAGAGATTCACTCTACGGTAACCACGCAAACCGTTGGTACGTATGATACCCTAATGGTTTTCTCTCCTGCTTTCAACATTTTAGAGAAAATCGAACATTTTAATGAAGTATTATTGAATCAAACGGTTAGTGGCACAAATAAACATGTAGAATCAAACTTGAAACAATACCCGTGCGCATCATTTGACTCGAAATTTGTAACACAAGCATTCGAATACGAACAAAGTCAATCTGATTTAAAATATAAAGTTATCCGTGGATTCACGATAAAGACAGAATCACTCAAACGTAAAGTGCGTACCCGATTTGGTGCAGAGCATAGTATAATACATCGAAATGACAAAAGTACTAAAAGGCATAGGAAAACAGAACATAATGTACGTCATATAAGACGTTATAACTACATTGAGAAAGGCGGTTATGGATTGAAAACATTCGTTCTTAGCTGGCATTCAAATCCGGCTTCAAACCTATGGCCAGATGACATAACATCGTTTAATTCAGTTATAATGAACTATACGTATTATAATTGTTATACATCTCCGCTAATCAACAGTTTGGGCGGATGGGGGTATGCCGCAGGGACTGTATCGATTTCAATGTGCTCATATAAGTGTTCTCAAAATTTCGATTCCTTGACAAAGCCCGTCATGTTAAACCCCAAATATGCCCTTTCGGACTATACCGAAACATGGTTTCATCGCAGTTGTAAGGATATGCTGCGAAGGAATTCGACAGCTCCAAATAAAATCCATTCGGATATTTTGACCGCACTGGATGTGGTAACCGTAGGAGGACTGGTGACAGAAGATGGATATATATTCACAAGACTTCATCAGATTGTATATCCGTATGATTGCCCCAGCGAGAACAAACGGGGCATTTTACAGGATGATTGTGTTGGGACAGTGGACCAGCTTCCAGTGCACAGAGAGATATTCACTCTGGCAGCTAAACCAATGGGAAAGAATTATTACCATTTCCTTATTGAACAGGTCTCACGTTTGACTGCGTTTATTCCATTTCTAAAGCAGCGGCCCGATATTAAGATTCATATCATGAGTGGATACGTGCAACAATTGGAATTCTGGACAAGAAATGTGTTTGGCATCGATAATGAAGTCATTTCTGGATCTATTGAAGCTGAGGTTATATACATGCCACACGGCATGGGATGCCATAACCCTCACTTACCATCCTTGCAAATAACACATGCATTTTATCAAACTTATATCCAACAAATAACTCAAAACCAACCTCCAAAATCAGATATACCACTTGTACTGATTATTCAACGAACGGTGCGACGCATCGCAAACCTTATTGACGTTCTTGACTTACTCAACTCCAAAAGACCCATGCGTAATATTAACATTAAATTATTCGATGATACCCACCTACCAACGCAACAAGAAACGATGCTATTATTCCACAGGGCCAGTTTGATAATCGCCCCTCATGGAGCTGGGTTGGCAAACATCATTTTTGCGACACCGGGAACTTCTATCATTGAGCTCCATTGTATTGGACCAAGCAATGTACGTATGGCGCCGTTAAATATGGCTGTGAAACTAGGAATGCGATATTATGGTTTGTTCACAGCGAGGAAAAAGGCGTATTCAGATAGATGTAACGATGAAGGGCTTGTGTTCGACTTGACTGAATTATCCAATGTTTTAGATTTTGTCGTTTCGTACATATGAATCTATGGATAGAACAGTACGGGCCAATATAAGCCATAGAAATGCAGGTGCTTTCTCAAAGATTTGTGATATGTCGATTGGATATTAATTGTATCTGGATCTGAAATGGGCCTGGCAATCGTTGGAAAAACGTTTTTTTTTTTCAGCGTCGATGTGTAACATGAAGTCGGAAAAAATGTTCATACTGAATCATGAGCCAATTGCCATTTGGACAGCACATCCGAGTGTGGAAGAGCATACCAGAGGAACATATTATATTGTATTTTAATTCATGGCATGTTTCACATGTATCTTTAAGGTTTTGCTGTGTATCTCTACGTAGATTTACTACATTTAAAAGGATGGGTGAATAAATATGCTTAGTTAATATTTGAATAAAATAATAATAATAAATACTTATTTTATATTAAAGGTGATCACGTCACTACTAGTTTCGCATTTTCGACCTCACCATGTCCTCACCATGAAACATATTTGGGTGATATTTGTTTTATATGTTAATATCAGGGGCCATATTCATCAAAAATCTAACACACATGAGCATGCTCAGATGTGAAATCTAAGTATGAAATCTAAGTTTTTGCTTGAACTGAGAAAATTTGTATTCACCAAAATGTAAGCGCACTTACATATCAAGCCTGAGTGCATAATTTCAGGACAGGTTCTGACCAGTCTTACAAATCTAAGTTCACTCTCAGACAGGGTATTTCAGGTTGTATTTACAAAATGAAAGGTATTTCAAGAGTCACTAGATGAGTAAAATGCTCATGATAGATCATAAATAATTGTAGTTTTTCCATGATGAAATTTCACTCTTGTTTGTTTTTTAATCTTTTACTGTAATGATAAAAATCCATGCCAAATATTTTATTCAATTTTAATACATGTAGATGACATATTAAACTGAATTTAAAAGCAAATGGAAAATGTATATATATAAGGCATTTGAATGACTAATTGGTGTTCTGTGTACTGTTAGCATTGTTTATATGCTTAATATAACAAGGACTACACCAACACAAAAGTAGACTATCTCCGATAACTGATTGGTAAAGAGACGTTAGATGTCATGTATCAAATATAATATACACAGAATTATGACTAATGAATATCAGCTGTAGTAATAATCTAAGCTATACTCCATAACAAACCTAATTGGACAAAATATAGATATTAAAGAAATGATAATGAAAAACCATTATAAAATAATAGTTATTATAATAAATCATATAACAATGTTAGCTGTGACATCAAATTTAACAAATGAATACAAGTAGAAACTTTGATTGAATATTTATCTACTTTTTAAAAATAAAGATATTTCATTTAAATTCGTGTATTTAGCACTTTAAATGTATTTGGTAAAATATTTTATGAACACGTGTTGCTTAAAAAAAACTGACAAGCTCAACAAAAAACAGGGTGTCAGTTCACTCTCGAGTGCACTCACGAAAGTTTATTTTCATGAATAGCTCTAAGACTTAAAACTTACGCAAGTGCACCCCACGAAGTACACTTTACAATTCTTAGACGTAAGATATTTGGTGAATATGGCCCCAGGTTAGCAACATTATTAGAAAATGTCATTTCAGACAGTAAGTGGGTAATTGTGGAAAACAAAATTCACTTCCGTTATTAATTGGCCTTAAGACTTAAAACTTACGCAAGTGCACCCCACGAAGTACACTTTACAATTCTTAGTTCAAGCCTGAGACTTAGACGTAAGACATTTGGTGAATATGGCCCCAGGTTAGCAACATTAATAGAAAATGTCATTTCCGACAGTAAGTGGGTAATTGTGGAAAACAAAATTCACTTCCGTTATTAATTGGCACCCACGATATAATTTTCAAATAATTTTAAAATCACAATTAACAACTTTACAAATACGAACAACAAGGAAAAAATTGTTTATTTTAAAATTTTGCCAAACGGTGTTTACTTTTTCTAAACCAGCTGGGCTGTTAAATATTGCCAATAAGATTTGTTATACAATTTTTATGAACTTTCAAATAACAATTTGTGTTACTTTTTTTAACTTATAGAATTTCAAAAGGTGTTCGTCAAATATACAAGTTGGACAATATTTCTTCAAAATTTCGAAGCCAGCTGGAATTTGTTAGAGATACATTGAGGAACAGCTCATGATGTACTCTTAATTATTTTGTATCAGCGTATAGAAGAAATATAATTCCATAACCATACTCGTAGTTGGTTACCACCTTCATTGTAATTGCACTAATTAGCAATAAGCAAAAAAGAAAAAAGCTACAAGTTTTTTTTTTAAACAAACTTTTCAAAACATTACATTATACATATCGAAAAAAATGAGGTGTTTCCACTATACTGCATAATATATAATAGTTGTATATTATACTATACACATTTATACTGTTCTTTAGAAAGCTAACATGATATTGCACCAAAACGAGAGATCTTTAATCTGTCATAAAACCAAGTTATAGATCGCCTAAGTAATATTTCGCATTATATATCTTCAGCGTTATAACCGCAGGGTTACCCTTTGCAATTCATAAATGTTGTGTGCTTCAAATGTGTCTGGCTCCCTTTGAAGCGATACCGCACCAAGTTCTAGTTTTATGGCGATATATTCATTTTCAACCACGATGCTCCATTCAAAGTGAGTCTCTGCATTTCTCACATCGGTGTCGTGCTTAATATTTAACGTAACAATCGAGAAGCCGCTGGCGTTGCAAGGCATATACACGAAATATTCAATGGTGTCTATGATAGCAGGAGCATTTTCAAGATCATCTGATGCAATATTGATCTTATCTGTAAGAAGCTTGACAAAAATTGTGATATCAGCGGATGCAATTAGATAGCGCGGTTCTGTATTTGTAGCAATGACGGTTTTGTGGTAAATAAAGTTATATTGTTTGCAAGAGAATACAATGCACGTAATAAACCGGAAACGCCAACAATCGTGAATGTGTAAAATGTTTTGTCATTCAAAGCCAACAAACATTCGATGGTATCAAGAGCTACCAACACCTGCTTCTGTACTGATCGCTGCGTTCTTGAATGTCGTAAAACTGTAGGGGGCTGAATCAAATCAAGGCGTTTTGTCATTCATGTGCACGACCACATTGGCATGACTGCAGTATACATAATCCGACAATGTGAATTAGCACATGACTTGAAGGGCTCAGTGTCAAAACGTGTTGAGTAGAATTAAGATGTTTTGTCGATTTTATTGCAAAGTATCACATAGTTCATATCCATTTAATATAGTTGAATAATGCTACAAAATGATATCTTGACGATTTCACTGCGTGGTCACTTGCCAACCCTTATATAATTTACTATATAAAAAGAGTTTCTCAAAACGTCAATTTGAGACTAAAAACAATGTTGCGCGGAGCCCTTCAATTCATGTACGCGCTCAAGACTTAATATGTATTTGGATGAGATGACACCAGAAATTACATCTAGCTCACACATCTCCTCACACATAAGTTTCCTCGAGTACATCAATTATTCGTCCATTATTGTCTGTGGCCTGATCTTTAGCCCTCACCATCATCACTACCTTCCAATCTCGTCGCTTTCCGATAAGTTGGCCAAAATAAATTATCTCCAAAGACTGACTGATTATTATGTACGTCAATGACATAAGCAGATATATCAATAGTTGTAGAGCAACTTTTTTTGTATTGTTAAATAAAACTTCCAGGCGTATATTCATGCATTTCATTTCGATCACCATCGATTGAAATATTTTTTAAAGGCTCACTACAGTGACCCTGTCGTGGATGATTTTTACATCAAATTAAGTTAAGTTGAGAATAACATTATAATTTTAATCCTAAACGCATCTTACACTTTCCGATATATAAGGTAGCTCTTCATTGTTAATAGAACTCCGATGATATTTAAAAAGAGCGATGCGATATAACTTTAAGCTCATATACAATAAAACAGTTTCTTATCAAATGGAAGTGTGTAAAGAATCGATTTTTTTATCTTTAAAAAAAAACATGTTCAGAGCCGTTTTATAGTCTTTATCTTTACTTTTATATTAAGCGTTATCTGATATTCATATTTCACATTAAAATTTTGGAATGGTATAGCGAAGCAGGCCAGGCTCTCCGGGCCACTATTAGTGAGGAAGATGTAACAATGACATCATCTAACGGTATGATAAAATAGCGGACATGGATACAGCATATTTTTTGGTTGCTATTCAAGAGAGCTGCTTGTGACTTTACTTGGTGACAAAAGATAAATAACATCCCAGTTCATATGGAGCTACGTCTTTGACGATTTATCGTATAAGGCCATTATGAACGGGTATATTTAATTGAATTTACCACGGAGACAACTGGTGGATAGATGAATAATAATAATAATGAATGCGTCACTCTTTTAGACATTGCTTTCTTCCGGAAAACTTCGTCTGGAAATCACTTTTTATATCATCTAAGCAAAACAACAATAAAGCTGAAGACACTGTTATCTCATCAAATCCTAAGTATTCTGTCAAAAGATTCAGGTTATTCCTGTATGGTAACAAATCACTTGATTTCCTTTAATCATTCATATCAATTAATGAGTCATATATTTCTTACAAAACTATTAAGATTCAGCAAGTAACTTGTGGAGAATATAGCTATCAGTCCAAATATTCAGTATATGTGCTCAAATCTCACGGCTAATAGCTTTTTTTTTTAAATTTGATTTAAAAAAAATCTGGGTTGACATGTTTCTTATAAAAAATAATCAATTTTCGGAACAGTATTAAAAAAGGTGAAATAGGTGCTTCAAAGACCCTTGGCCTCAGTTAGTTATTGTTTATCACTCTTGAAAAAAAACATTCCTTTTCAGATTCTAAATTATTACATTTTCCTACTCTTAGTAAATACACTTTGTAAACATATAAACGACAGTGTCAAAACTCGTTATTGTTTATAATATACATGCTTACTCAACAAAAAAAAACTAGTTTACCTACGAGATTTACTCATTGTAATAATAAACCGTTCTTGTAATAGTAGTGTTTTAACTTAAAATATGTTGCAGCCATTTTATTAGATCACTAAAAAAATGTTGATTAAGGTGTTGATTGGTTGGTAAACTTTTAATATTTCGTTTTCTGCTTGAAAATAATGGTCAGTAGGTAAACGAACAAAATAAAATTATGGGTCGAGTGGCAAGCAGCGTTATATAATACGGATTTGCTTATTTTTTATTCTTCTATTCTAATATACATGCATTTATATATCATAATTGATAAACAATCGAGTGCTTGGCTGCATATATACCTGCACTATTTGGCGGTGTGACATATTTTAAAGATCAAATAAATCTAAAGAGATTGTTGTAATGCTATCATCAAAATGGCACATACTCGTTATTCTTTCATTTAATGTTGGCATATTAACTTTCATGTTTCCATTGATCATCCATACCCTCCCTATATTCGTTTCGTTTGTTTCTTTTCACACTTTACATCACTTCATATTACAAATTGATGTCGAAAAACGTCACAATAGTATCCACAGTAAGGTCATGCTGATTCAGCAATGCATCACAACAGCAATGTATCACAACAAGTCACATTATCCATGCGTGTATTATGTGGCCATATACGATCAGAAACATATAGATAATCAAGCTGTGCCGTGCTTAAATGAACATGTGAGTACGTTTATTTAACCTTTGAATCAAATAACATATCATCATATTTTACTTTAAGTTATAAAGACATGTTTGATGTTAAAACGTACATCCATTAGAGAGATGGGACCAAGTAATAATTAGTCAAACAAACCTTTTCAACGGTTTGCCCGAATAGAATGATTTCAAATGGTGAAAACGGGTAGCTTTTACCGGAAGTAAGATGCTGTAAATTTTCACGGACAAAACAAGCGTTGAGACGCGAAATGGAAGACGATTATGTTATTTAATGGATATTTTATGCTGAATCGAAACATACTGTTATGAAAACGTAATTCACTCTTTTATATTTTGGCAAGTTTTGTGTTTGTCCATAACAGTTAACCCCGATTTCTTGTTAAAAATGCGAAGTCCTTTTTCCACACACCCGCGAAAACAACATTTGTTGCAAACAAATCGTAGCTAAAAGGTGTTCCGCTCTTGTTATGGGGTCAGGATGTTTTGGTTAACCGTATGCAGTCATTCATACCGTTGTTTTATACCGCATCATGTACGACTTTGAAAAAGCAGTTCTTGTATGTTTTGATTACATAAATACAAGCGCCCCAGGATATAAACCGGAATAATATAAATGAAAAGACAATGTTCAAAATCATTATTTTTAGGCCCCAACCCCAAAGGTTGGGGGCCTATAGATTCGGGGTGTCCGTCCGTCCGTCCGTCTGTCCGTCTGTCTGTCATCGATTCTTTTCCAGGCTGTATCTTTGTAACGGATGGTCATAGAGACCTGGGAATAGGCTCATATGAAAGGTCTTGGCCTGTAGATGTGCCTTTTGACAGTTTCGGCCAGGTTCGGCCACCGGAAATGGCCGAAATTGGCCAAAATGGCCGAAATTAGCGGTTTTTCGAAACATGAGCTTTTCCAGGCTGTTTCTTTGTAACGGATGGTCGTAGAGACCTGGGAATAGGCTCATATGAAAGGTCTTCG
>LQRL01060624.1:0-15791 GCA_001703475.1 Hydroides elegans
ATGTCTCGAATACCGCGAAATTTCTAGAAAGCCAACCCGTAATGGCGCTTCAACTTTATAAGTAGCGGGCCATTCGTGCTCCAACGGATACATTTCTAGTTTGGGTTCTTACTGGATATCGTAGAAGTAAAAAAGAAATTGATAATAAAACATATACATATAGACCTTTCTGTTTCTTTTCTGTTGTGAGCGTGAACCTTAATTGACGTGCAGATATTATACTTCAGGAACCTTGCAACATGGACTCTATCAATATTTAAAAGACTGTCTGTATTCCATTCCTACTTTCTGAAACAACGTCTCTGCCAGCTGGAGATGTGAAAATATTAATGGTACTGTATTTGTTCATTGCTTCCATGTCTCCATGACACTTAATCTAACCCAGGCTTGAATGCATTTTATCACTTTTTTTTTCTCTAGGGAACCGATGTATGGACACCTGACCTCTCTTTCCGATGGTTCAACCTTATTGGAATTTTCATTTCTTGTCTTCGGTTTACCGAGGGCATCTAACTGACCAAGCGCAGTAATTAACGCATTCGCTAAATAACCCAAAGAGCCTTGGTCTAAATTCCAAGACTGACACCTATTTGTATCCTGGCTTAAAAAGTTGAATGTGACCGACGTGTTTTTTTCCTACGAGCGTCTGAGCACGGCACGTAAACAATAGTCCAACTCAAATTCTGTTTAGATTGTCCTTTCATTATTTCCAACGTATGCTTAACTCCATCCGAAGATTCCTTTCACTTTTCTCCTTCCTTTTCTATGCACAGGGCACCGAAGTATGGACTTCCAACTCGACCCTTCTGCAGGTCCTCATTTCAATCCAGGGCCTAATCCTCGTTAGCGAGCCCTATTACAATGAGGCGGGCTACGAGCGTCAAAAGGGCTCGCAGCAAGGCCTCGAAAACAGTCGAAGAACTCATATTCTGTTTGAATAGCCCTTTCATTATTTCACAAGTATACCTAACTCCATCCAAGGATTTCTTTAATTTGTCCTCATTTTCTATGCACAGGGCACCGAAGTATGGACTTCCAACTCGACCCTCTTGCAGGTCCTCATTTCTATCCAGGGCCTCATCCTTGTCAGCGAGCCCTATTACAATGAGGCGGGCTACGAGCGTCAAAAGGGCTCGCAGCAAGGCCTCGAAAACAGTCGAAGAACTCCTGTTCTGATTGAATAACCCTTTCATTATTTCCCAAGCATACTTAACTCCATCCAATTATTCCTTTCGATGTTCTTCTTCCTTTTCTATGCACAGGGCACCGAGGTATGGACCTCCAACTCGACCCTTCTGCAGGTCCTCATTTCCATCCAGGGCCTCATCCTTGTCAGCGAGCCCTACTATAACGAAGCTGGCTACGAGCGTCAAAAGGGCTCGCAGCAGGGCCTCGAAAACAGTCTGCCAACTCATATTCTGATTGAATAACCCTATCATTATTACCCAAGTATACTTTACTCCATCCAATTATTCCTTTCGATGTTCTTCTTCCTTTTCTATGCACAGGGCACCGAGGTATGGACCTCCAACTCGACCCTTCTGCAGGTCCTCATTTCCATCCAGGGCCTCATCCTTGTCAGCGAGCCCTACTATAACGAAGCTGGCTACGAGCGTCAAAAGGGCTCACAGCAGGGCCTCGAAAACAGTCGCATGTACAACGAGATGGCGCTCATTAAGATGCTGCAGAGTATGACCAAGATTGCGCATGCGCCACCGGAAGTCTGGGAAAAAGAGGTCAAGGACTATGTGGCCAAGTATGGACCAAGGTGAGTGGATGTGGTTAAGGTACAAATGACAAGGAAAATGTGTTTTAATATCAAAGAGCTAAGCAGGCATAGTTTTGTTTCGGTACATAAAAGCACAACATAAAGCTGGTCATTGATATAACTTTTACCCTTGTAGATCGTTATGGATTTTATTTCTCAAAATCTTTGTTTTTAGACCCCAACCGGGGGAACCCGGGGGGTCTATAGGATTTGCCTCTGTCCGTCCGTCCGTCTGTCCGTCACGCTAATCATACAACACTTTGTCCGCGGCACTTTGGTATGAATCCTTTGTCCTAGGGTACTGAAACTTCACACAGTTAAAATATATATATTGCAGGTGTGCAACGTCGAGGTTTCAGTTTGATCGACCAAAAATTGTCGAAATTACGGGGGTCTGAACTTAGACGATTTTGAGATATTTGGGGATGTTTGTACAACACTTTGTCCGCGGTAATTTGGTATGAAGCCTCTGTCCTAGGGTTCTAAAACTTTCCACAGTGAAAGAATATATATTGCAGGTGTGCAACGTCGAGTTTTCAGTTTGATCGACCAAACATTGTCGAATTTACGGGGGTCTCAACTTAGACGGTTTTGAGATATTTGGGGATGTTTGTACAGCACTGACTGACTGTTGGCGTTCGGTTGGGGTCTGCGCCCTCGACGATGGCTTGTTTTACCCCGATTTGATTTTGACGAATGCATTATAATTATATAAATGCACATTACGGTAAAGGATTAAAGTTGTGCTTTATTTGAAGTTCGATGATTAACCAAAAAATTATGAGCAAGCACAATAATATCATACTATTGTTTCAGTTGGGTATTAAAAAGATAAAAAAAAAAACGCTTTACATAACATGATCGTTAATCTTCAGTCTTGAATTATTTGCGCCTGGTTTTTACCCTCAAGATATTAAGGAAATATTTTACGTAATTGTTAATATAGTTTAAAGTTATAAAAGTTTAAATTAGTATAGGCGTCACTGCTTTCCTAACGACTATTCACCTTTTTTGTGACGTCAATGTTCCTAAGGAAGTCATCTAAATAGGGCTTTCTCAATCTGGGTAACAGGTGTAAACCGTTTTGACTAGTGCCCCCTCGGATTGTAAGACGGTCATTTAATTTATGGAACGTAACAATTTCCTTCCTTGTTGAACAGACCACCGCATAGATATTAATAGAAGTACTCGTTAAGGGGTGTTAGGCTGTCTTTCATGTCCAGTCACACATTTGCTTATGTGTTACTTAAATTATACGTGTAAGAGTGAGTGTGAAACAAGAACCGGAAAATTCATCATGTTGCTTCGTCGGAAACTAGAACTTTTTGTTACTCGGATCCTGGCGTCTTATGTGTTGAATTTCACCATGTCTGGTTCCAGCTACCTATGTAACATTGCAGTTAAATACACGATAAACCTATGCAATACGTATTTGTTCATACGTATATTTATACTTTTTATGGAAAGTCGGATTTCATTTAGAGTGTATGATCTTCATATAATGATTCACCCCTTATCTCCGTATGATGTCTTAAAGCTATATCCTGAAATAGTTCCCTTTAGTCCGTTAAGCTAAAATCAATATTATATTTGTTAATTCGTAAATGGGAAATTAATCATAAGGAAGACTGATGCAGATTAAACCCAGTGTATATTTCCAGATTAGTCATATATCTCTCTATTTTATTTCCATAGGATGATCAAACGCCTCGAGTACTGGTTAGACAACGCCGTGCCTGCCAGTGGACCCACAATTCCAATCACCGACACTAGCCCTAAACCTCAATCATCCGAAGCCCCGCCCACCAACGACTCAAAGGGGGCGGCGCCTATCATGAGAATAGGCCAATCAGAAGATGAAGGCACGTCAGTCGATTTCGACCAATCACCGATGGCTAAAGTAGGTCAAGAGATGTGCACCAATGAGAATGGAGAGTCGATGGAAACGGATGATGTAAAGGAAGGGAAGGAAGCGAGATCTGAGAGTGCCATTGATGAAGGTTTGAGTATGCCAGAATATCCGTTGCTTCCAGTTTCGAAAGGCTTTGTGCTTACACTTAGGAAACTTTTGAATAATTTTAGGAAAGTATTACAAGAATAGGATTTTTATGTATTTCTTTTTTCAATTAACAACCCAATTGTGATTGCGATACATATATATGCTCACTACAATTGTTTATCCTTGTCCTCCCTTGCATTTAAATGAAACCTCATTGTACAATTTGTCATAATAATTTATTGAGCTGAAGCGTTTTTTTGCAGCTTGTCCGTCATGGAATATTTGACCATGTTGTTAATTCAATTTATATTATGTTTCACAAGCGGAATCTTGAAATTTCAAATTATATGAGTACTAGTATTTAGAAGTCTTGAACAGCCCTTTAAAATATCTAGGGATTAATTTGACATATACATTCTTAGAAATCATAACGATATGTGAGAATTCCTAGTAAAGCTAATTAAGTCAAATCAGTTATCAGGTTAATTTGTTCTTTCTTTTGACATTTATAATTGTAATTTTCTCATAAGGGATTCCCTAGGGTTCTGTGTGCTTTCTTAGTATCTGTATAATATATCCGGTAAGAGTTCGTACTAATGATCTGAAACTGAATGTATGGAACTATACGTACGTCACAAAATAAAGTGCTTTTAAACAGATTGTTTTGTTGCATTTTGAGGGTCACTGTTGACGTGTTACAAAATGTGCTTATTTGATTCGATTAGAATGTAGTAAATTAAGTTCAAAAGTTTTGAAAGATTGCTATATGTTCTACAATATAACCGTTCTACAATATCGATATGTTTTCAAATGTGGTGATTATGAGTTGTGCAATCATTATAGAGTTATAATAATTATAATAAAGTATAATGATAATAATAATTAAGTATTGTTACTGCACAGAATATGGCACTGGAAGGGATTTTACTTTAATGATAAGAGACTAATTATTCGGTTACTTGAACGTCCGGTTCTCTACAATCAAACAAATGATTTTTGCATTTATTTAGCTACTACACCTTAGAACTTGATATTTGTGTAGTATAACATCGTTAATACCCTCATGTTTCCCTTTGAACAGCTATTTATAAGATTTGAGAATCATTTCTTTCTTATTATTGGAATATTATTACTTTAATTTACCTTAAGATTTCCTTTTTTACATCACAACTTCAAATTCATTGTTTTAAAACCCTTAGAGGTAGAATGTAAACTGAAGTATTCGATGAATAACGATTAAAAAAATGTGTTGCCTCAAACGATCCCTAGAGAAGCTGTAACTATTCATTTTTCGAGTTGCAAGGTGACAATTTAGCCTGTGTATTTAAATCTCATTTTTCTTTCATATGGATCAGTAGTTGCTAGTGTTTATTGATAAGTATTGCATTAAAACAAACACGTTTATATCTATATTGTATTTAATAATTTATTTACAGCCCTGGTTCCGTCTAAATGTTATCTTTTTCGATCCCTGTTTACATCATAAGTGTGTTTTAAAAAGTTCATATTAAGTTTATTCGTTGATTTATTACAAACTGGTATTACAAAAGTGTATAAATAAAATTACTTTGTCGAAGCAATAAAAGGCATCTTCGACGTTTTGTTCATTTATAAATTTATAAATGGCATTTCATTGCTGGAAAGGGTAAAATAGGGACAAATTAACACCTTAATGTTAAAAATTAAGGAGAGTTCATATCGAATGTAGAAAGGATCTCGACAGAAGTTATAATAAAATCATGAAAAACATGAGTGTTACTGTTTTATTTATGTTCACCTAGCGTTAAGTTGGAACTTGCTTCAATCCTATTTCATTACAATAAAACTTTAAAGCCTATGCCGGGAAGTACTCCTAATTTAACTACATGTAGTTAATGTCATTTTCAATCTTTATCATATTTAACGTTTACCGTATTCTACTTTCATTTATTAATCTGAGCGTTTTTTAGATTACCGTATTTACGTAGACCGCATCTTTCATACATGATTTTGAGAAGTACGGTATTCAATATATATTTCTATTGTGTTATGTAAATGCATAAATGCCTGATATAAATATTTAGATTGCCTTCATGACGCAAACAAAAAATAATAAATGTTTAAAAGAAGAGAAAACAAATTATTTATTGTTTGATAAGTTTTATTTTGTATTTGTTTGTCTCAATATATCTGGTCTCATCACCATTACAAAAGCTAACAAATATACCACTAATCTGCATTTACAAAAATTGAGATTTAATAACAACACTTTTTAAAACTTTTGCTTACGTACTAATTAAATTATAGCAATCACTGGGATTTATTTTGCAACTACACTGTAAATAGCTTATTAGAAAATGAAGAAAGCAATACAATACATGTACCCATCGATCTAATTTACTAAATGTTCCCATAAAGAACATATTCTGTACAGAAAATCTAAAGTTACAGACAATGTCATTAGCTGTATACCGGTAGATAACAAGGGTGGGCAGGTCAGTGTAAATATTTTGAAATGTACATGATGGTTAACACTGTCTGATAGTCTGAATATGATTTTAAGGAGGGGTCATATAAGACTTACGGTCAAATAGACAAAATATGATTTTAAGGAGGGGTCATATAAGACATATAAGCGGTCAAATATAACTGTAGCTCCAGATCAGTTTCAATAATATTCTTGTATAATAACAAGTTTAATATTTAAAATTGAAATATCTCTATATAAATCTACATTGTATATCTTAAAGCAAAATCAAGAAGTAAACAGATTAAACTGATGCATTATACATATTTTTACAGACTCCGCAACAAGCTTTTATGACGAGCAATCTCGAATATTTCACATAGGCCAATAATTAACTGCTTCTAAGCTTAATGTACTCAAAGTTTAAAAGTAAGACTAGACAACAATATTTACATTTCAAATGGCAATCTATATACACAACTTTTGTGAGTTATGATTTTTAAGAACTTCTTAATTCGATTAAATCGTTAACAAATATTTGCAATGGATACAAAATGTACATGATATTGAATAACAATATCTAATTTACGGCAGTTTCAAAACTTAGGATTTTACACTCGCAGCTCTAACCTGAATCAAGACAATATAGCGTGACTATACATGTCAATAAGGTTTATTGAGTTTTGTATCGGATTTCAATTTATTCCAATCTCATGATAGCATACACCATCGATGCTCATACTAATCCATTCCTATCCGGTCGATTTTCATAAATCAGATCACGCTTTCCATAACATGTGTATACAAAGCAATAAATAGCATCAATATAATCTAATCTATGTTAATTTTGCAACACAAAAAAAATTAGCATGGTTAGGCTCTATTTGTTCTATCAATATACAAACCATGGTTGCTTAAAGGGTACCACATATTTCATGACTGTATGAAAATAAGGAGTTTTTGGATGAGTAGAAAATTGTATCGTTCAACGGTTCTCTCAGTAACATATAAATGAATATCATTAATATCATGCAATACATACATGTATATTCACTTGATCTATATAAATATATTTTCATAAATATAAACCTACATAACCTAGACTATACAGGTATGATCATTCGATAAACATACTTTTCAAACAATATGCAAATGTCATAAATTCACAGCTGACATAGCTGTGAGTTACTCTGAAAAATATATAATTTGTACCAAAAATACATCCTAGCATATTGCTCTAGGGGAAACCAATTTAGGTGTTTCATCGAATATAACTTCGACCTTGTTCGCGTAGTGACGAATATACATTTTGAAGTATATATATTTCGAATTGCGATTTCGTAAACGAATCTAATTCGCCACTACAAGAACCTCATATGAATTTTTTCAGGCTAAATAGAAATAAGTTGGATTCGAAAGTAACGGGAAATTGTAAATAAAACAAAATCAGAAATAAGAAAAATCGTTAAACAAAATATTGGACGCTCGCTAAAGATTTCCTATTTACAACAATAACTACCCTATTATCTAAGAGAATAGTATTGCACTTCAAAACAAAATATGTGGGAGAATGCTAGCCAAGGGAAAATATGTACAGCTTCCATTTTTCATTTTTACCAACAGCAGTTAGCATACGTAGCCACAATGCGTTTACACAATATTAACGGCACCCTTGCTCATTTTATTATTCATCTTTGTAAACAAGAGGATGTTGAAAGATAGAGTAGCGGGAAAAAAAAACTTTTTAGAAACCGAATAGTACTTGTACCTCTTTTTAAATTTAGATGCCAAAGATTTGCTTATAAGTTATTATCAAATGAAGCAAAATTATGTTCTATGATGGTCCCTCACATTGCAAGATTTGTTGGATAATCAGAACACAAAATAATAATCGCCATATTCATAGACTTGATTCGATTAAGATCATGTATCATTCTCTTATCAAAGCAAGACGCGGGCATTATATCGTGAAATCGTAACCGATAACAATTAATCAATTCCGGGCGATATATTCAATAAACTTTTCCTTTGCAGTTCAAATTTCGCAAAGTTATGTGAAACCTCTTATTTATGTCTATATAGTTGAATAACTATAATAAAACATGGACCCATTCATATTTTGGTAACAAAAGACGATAGCTATATAAATCACATTTCGTCACATGAAATATATGCTTTTACCACGCGATTTACAAACGGTGGACAAAAAAAGACGAAATATATATGAAAAGGATTTTACAAATCGACAATCACCATGTTGATGATTTTTTTTTAATCATGAAAACTGAAATAAATGTTTCTTTTTTATATTTCTTTTTACTTTGTAGGTTTTATTTCAATTTGATAAAATGCGGATAAAATCTAGACGAAATTTTACAATTTCTAAAATAGTGAGTTTACAATTTTTACATTGCTAATGCTACGGAAAATAAAATTTAGAAAATACCAAAAAAAGTTACCGGAATCAATGCTCATACTCAAGCAGGCGCATTTGATTTTTTAAAGATTATATCTTACACTCTATTTTATAATGAGTGTATTTAAACACATATCACAGAAACCTTTCCAATATCATTTTATCAACTTAACGGGACCTAAATACCTAAAATACAGTTTTGCTCAATGATTATTCGAAGATCTAGAAACAATATCCTAGAATCAAGTGTATCTTTCGACAATATAATCAAGCTGTTTTCGGTTACAAATGGAACAAAAAGGTACAACAACGGATAAGATAACATAAGGCACAAATATTCGTAATTGGCAGAGCGCGAAGACAAAATAATCTTATCTTCCATGACATAACTTTGCAGCAGTACATATTTTTGGATGAATCCAAAACCAAACTCATATAGATACTAGATAGAACTACTACTAGATAGATATTTAGGGGGAGGAAGGAGGGGTTTGAAAGGGGGAGGGGGGGTGGTGGTGGTAGATAATCATCAACCTTCATGCGTGTATATTTCTTTAGATACAAAAAGGGCACCTTTTTTTTTGTTCAGCAGTGATTTGCGGTTTTCTTATGAAATTCACAACATAGAACTTCAGTAAATAATACATACATTTGGAAAATCGATTCAGGTAAACGATTATTTGCAGTAAATACTGAATAAATTTATAATAAAATGATTTTAATGACAGCACTTACACCCGTAAAAAATGTGTTAAGCATACGATCGATTTCTACAAACAAAGAGCCTTTCGGACTATTACGCATACTGATAATCATTCAATGACCATATGCAAAATATTTTGCAGAAGATTATAGGAAAACAAAATTCTCAGATAAAATGCTTTAAATTCGAAGAAAAGTTTAAATAGTTTCTTACATAGGAGCCATCCAATATAAATCTTTTTTTTCACATTGGTACCCAGCTGAGCATTAAATACTTCAAAATGTTATAAAATATTCAACTTATTTTTAACGCTAGATCCAATATCGCGAGGTTTTTATTAACAACAATTATAATCTTAAAATATGCACTGATTGATATTTTCTTTAAATCAATATCAATGGAATTTTTATCTAAAAAGAGTGGATTGTCATTGACGTCTTTACTATAATAATCAATTTTCATTTTAAAACAAAAACTTTTTATCTTCAGAAAAAAATGTATACCCATAACATATTATTGATTGTTAGTTTGTTATCAAATCAGTAAATCGTATTTTCTTTGTTTGTATGCGAAATCAAGCATTCCATTAAAGGGGATATATTTTCACTAAACACGATTTTAAATAAGATTAGCTTTTTTACGGCGTTCCAAAATCTTTTTGACTATTATGAAATAGATTTGTTCCATGATGACCACTAATATACATAATAATTTCTCACTCGAGACAACTCTATAGATACGTTATATACACATACATACACGATTTCAGACAAGAGAGCCTTTTCCACTGCCAGTCAATATTTGGACACTGTAGGCGAAAGTCGACTGATAAAATACTCAAATATGTATCTCGAACAAAACGCAGCAACGCTTTATCCCGTTTCCAGAGATTAAAGCAAAGCCAGAAGCTAAATACATATAGAAGGTCAGGCTATATACATGAGTTAAGAATAAACTGTGTACAATGCAGAGTTCAAAACGTAACAAAACACGAGAGCTTCACATAAACAAATATTGTTCTATATTATTGCTTTTGGTCAGATACAAAGTGATTATTTTCAACCAGACATGTATCTCATGAATAGATAATACACTAAATGTAAACATGATGTAACATAAGGCTTGATTTCTACCAGTAATTCATCAGTAAGTTCCATGCATAAAGGTGATAACTCGATTTAAGCTGCTGGGAGAGAGCAAAGCTTCTCTTAGCCATGTATAAGGTGATCATTTATACATTTTTCTTATTCAGTTTTTCTCCGCCGATGTAATCGTCTTATAGGCAAATTCAAGAAATTTGTTTGGTATATTACGAAACATAATATAGGGTCCATTTCATAATCGAATCGGCAAATTTCTCCGAATAAAGAGCTTTATCAAGTTGGAAACGAGAATTATACACCGGAATTTTCAATTAGCAGGTTGTATATGTCTTTTAACGCAGAAGAAGGTTTGGAAACGGCCATATCATCCCTACCGGTCTATCATTCTGTGGTATGTTTAATTCAGTAAATGACTGGGGTTAAATGTAAAAATTGTTGAAAGACGGTTACAAGGATATATTATAAGTTGGCGACTATAAAATCAAGCGGGTCGCGAAAGTGGGGAATGTTGACTTTCAACATGCTTCAGTTTATTTTTGTTATTACTGAGTAGTAAATTCGTAGCCTTATGGTACACCTTGTTAACACTTACATGATTCTGTATATACATAATTGTACATGCGATATGCCACAGCTTTTATAAATATGAGCTTTAGCCTCAGCATGACATGCATTCATCGATTTAAGCAGTGATATATTTCTTGGAATATAATTTCATTTTTATATACTTTGCTTTCAGTTGTTATGACTCATACGGTTCCAATTTCCGAACATGAAACTCTAAATACAGGCATGCTTTTCTCCTTTAAGTGGGTCACTGGTGTTAAACCAAGCCAGAGTGGCAAAATAAACATTTTTCTTCAATAGAAGTCTATATGGTCTGGCTGATATAATTTCCGATTTCCCTAGCTCATGTGATAGAAATATATCACTGCTTTATAAAAGTCTACCCTTAAAATATGCAGTACAAAAATACCGATGAATCATGCTCACACTAATAATCCTTCAACTACAAAAACCAAACTTGAACCAAAAAATATACAATCAATAAAAATTCATAACAGAATGCGGCGCATTATTGCAGCATGAGAGATTGCAAGTTGTCCTGAAGTATCGTGTCTTTGACGGCTTGGAACACGAATCGAATATTCTCCGTATCAATGGCGGTCGTGAAGTGATGAAACAAGGGCTTAGCGCGCTCTCGGCGTCGCGAGTCAAACAAACTTAATTCGAACTCCTGAACGTCCGTGAGTGATTGCGGATTACCGCGGAACTGCGGAAAGAAGTCCTGAATATTCACCGCTTTGATCTTCTTCTCCAACAGGTCACTCTTGTTGAGAAACAAGATGACCGACACCTTCTGAAAGGCGCGATTATTGACAATCGTTTCGAATATGTTACACGACTCCACAAGGCGATTCGTTTGGCGGTCTTCGAAGAGCACCTGGTCGAATTCACTCGACGCGACCAGAAACAAAATGGAGGTGACGCCTTCGAAACACTGGTACCATTTCTGTCGCTGCGAGCGCTGGCCTCCGACGTCTACAAAGTGAAAGGGAATGTTTCGAATGAGGAACTGGTGTTCGGCGATCCCCTTCGTGGCTTTCCGAGAGTGAAGGATGTCTTGGCGCACCGGGACGTATTGCTGAAAGCAAAGAGAGAGAAAGGGTTGTTAAATATTTCGAGCTCTAACTGTTTGGGGTTTAAAACTTTTTTTTTTCTACTTGGCTCAGTCAATGTCGAATATGTTTTGTATGTCATGTTCCTTTTATAAAAGTTATAAATGTTTAGTTTTGCACGACTGACTATGTGAAATGTCAATTACAGTTATGAAAATAAATGTTAAATATCGTATATGAAGTTGTTTTTTTTTACATTAAAAAATCGTTACACTAGGGAAAACACTACACAGTCCGGTATTTTTTTTTTATTGAAAAACTCGCCCAGGTTTTGTGGGTTGAGCTCTGTTCATTAACTATTTTCACAATGCAACTAAATTCCTTGTCCAAAGACATGAACATTTAATAAACACGAATGACTAAGTGCATTGATCAGCAAGTGCATTGATTAACATGCACCCAATGTCGTGTCCTTGAAAACATGGTTAAGCCCCAAACAACTGTCATGAATGGAAAGAATGATTCAGTTAGCAATTTAGACGCGATCAGATTGTTTGTAGGCCAGATGCTTGTGTAAGTTTATGTGGATATCATTTTATGTTTCAAACAAATATTTTCAACCATGTTATATAAGTGAATCAATTAACATACCCAACATATATTTTAATTCCCCTTTGAAACAAAGAACGCGACCTTTTTATACTTTTTTGCCCCAAGAACACCTATTTCTAGTTAAGTCTTATAGCACATCTTTTAACAGCCAACTCGCCGAGGTTGAAACCTCATTAATATGACGAACAGCTGGTGAAGGACAAACCTTGGTAGACTTATTTTCACTTAGGTTATTTTCTTAAACATGTCAGGTCGCAATGACGTAAAACAAAATAGCGCTTAGTTGATGTTCTTTGCAGGGAGCTTTTTCTTGGCTGAACTGAGAACACCTTAATATGCATGCTGAGATTTGTTGTTTGAAACAAAAGTTGTGTTTATACGTTTGGTCGTTGTTTTTTTTCTTCAGAACTATTATTACATAGTAATGAAAGTTACGTTATTATTTTGAACAACACTTTTTCAGAGCTATATAATATCATCTACCAAAAATGTAAATATTATATTAAAAGAACTTTCAACTCGATCCATCTTTGTTTATTTATTTTTTATTATTATCTTTTTACTTTATCATATTCATATTTGTTTTTGTTTATGTTAATATTGATCATTAATCTAGATTTTGAAGTAATCAATCAAGAAATCGATTGCAATCAAAGCAATGAGCGCTTGCGTTTTCAAATGATTATTTGTTAATACGAAATGATTTCTCCACTTTATATAAACCAATTACCTTTACCCCTGTGACTATTCTGACGCTTTCTCATCCACAGGGCCAAACAATCCCGGGGGCCGTTGGACCCCCGGTTTTCGAGCTAAGGGCCCAAAGAGCCTCTACTTTTTTGAAACCCCTTTCATACAAATATATATATGTTATGACCACCGGGTTTTATTTCGGACTCCCGGGCGTTTAAGGGCAAACAAAAAAAACGAATTCCAAGCCCTACATCCATCTATCATTTTAAACGGCAAGCACAATGTTTCTAAAGTGTTTGACACTGAGGAGTTTAAAGAGCAACATTATATTAATTTATCATTTAAAGATAAGCATTAGAAAACGTTCAATTTCGGATCACAGTGATTTTGTCAAAACAATCAAACTGAAACAGGGGTGCACCTTAGCGGTCGCACGGTCGCATATGCGAACGTCGTTTCGTCCGCGCGAGTGTCGTTTTAGACTACACTCGCGCTAGTGCGAATGTCATTTTGATTGATATCCTCATTGTACTAAAGCATTATTAAAAAATATAGCTGTAAAAATTGCGCTCGCGCCTTCGGCGCTCGCATTAAATATAATATCCATTTCAAGTTCAATATCGCGCGAATGTCATTTTGCCCGCGCGAGTGTCGTTTGAATCGTCGCGTCAATTATGGGTTAAGGTACACCCCTGCTAGATCTTAGAAGTCGCATGTAAGGAATGTATCTAAAGTATGATTTTCCCGGTTAGAACATAGCTCGTTTCCTGCAAATTTTGAGAATTTAATTCTAGGGTACACAATGACGACCCTGGAACCTAAGTCGACATCCCTCTTAAGCCAATTAATTTTGAGAAAACTTGACAGAAATAGTCAAAATCTCTCGGAAAAAGTGTCAAACATTGGTCCAAAAACTCTACATATGTCAAAGGAAGAAGGGAGAACAGGATAATCTATGCATCAAAATCAAGAAAAAATCCTGAAAAATCATTTTTATTACTTTTCATATGCTTATAATTTAATTATTAGTACGAAAATTGGCAAAAAGCCCGCGTTTTAGAAGTTGTATATGCTGCAGAAAAAAAGGGAAAAAATGCAAAGACATTAAAGGAGATATCAAGGGTTAAAGACGTTCTCAGGTCAGTACGTTGACTTTAATTCAATGAGGGAAGTTACGAGGCTGCATGGCCAAGCGAGCAAAGAATGATAAACACAGGTATGCACATAAGCCTTCGCATTTCGCCAATGGCGAAGGTGAAATCCATTTGGCGAAGGAGAACTGAAACACCTTCGCCAGATTGGCGAAGGTAAATTTTTGGCCAAATTCATATTCTTGTGAACAATTTGTTCATACATTAGTCATATTAATATAAACGTGGATTTTTGCTCGCGCCTTCGGCGCTCGATTTACTGTCAATAACTCTGGCTTTAATATATAAATTAATCATCTTAATACAATTTCGTCATTTATTGTACATATATATGGTGCGTTTACCTATATTAGTATAATATGTAATTTTCTGTCTCTGATATTAAATTCCATAATTTCTATAAGGGCCTGGTCAGGTATTTTGCTTCCCGAATACCCGTGGTCGATACCCGACCCCATATCTCGACGTTTTCACATGAGTTGATGATTCTATTTCTATTTGTTCATCACGATATGCTACCTTTTTATCAAATAGAAGATTTCATGTAAAATCTCATTTATGCAACAAATCTTAGTTTGACAATCTAGAAATGGATGTTTTATGACAAAACATCTTTAATCTTAGTTAAAGTATGATTTTTTTTCATTAAATCCTATTTATGATTTACAAATACGCAGTATTTCGGGTACCCGTTCCTACATTGGGTTCGGGTACCCAAGCGATAATCCGTATCCGTCTACCTTAGATACCCGACGAAGCCTTAGTATCCATGATACGATTTCTCAACAAAACATTTATGTATTCCTTGTTCCCCATAGACCGATGTACAACAGTTACATAGTCTATTAATGCATTTCCTGATAAATATATTAAGATAGTTTGGTCGCGCCTAAGGAGGGATGTGTATGTCATTTTAAAACATAATGAAACCATTAAATCGGATATGGACATGAAACAGTCGGCCGACAAACTTTTCGGTTCTACGAACAGATTGTAGGAGTAAGTCGCCTGATCGCGACCATCAAACTTCGGTTAAGGTCAAGACCTGCGATAGACATTTTGTTACGTTAAGTAGAAATGTTATCTATACAAGGAAAACAAGGAAGTATTTGTGAAACACGAACAGGCCCCAACCGCCCCCAAACTCGAAGGGGTATGGGTTTTGTAGATTTAAAATATACTTTCTATGAAAACTGCTATTTTTAGCCAATTTGACAACTTCCGGTCGGGTGTTTTTTGACCGAAATGGTCAAAAGGCACATCTACGGACCAAGACCTTTC
>LQRL01060639.1:0-11149 GCA_001703475.1 Hydroides elegans
TTATTATTAAAAGAAATTATCTAAATACTCTGATTAATTACACCTTTTATTACAAAGACAAATTTTGTTTTTGCGTTTCAATTCATAATAATATAACATGTTCAAATACAACATGAATGTTGATTAAGATCTTCGTTTCCATTGAAAATATTCTCATATTTTATATCAATTACTTTCTTATTTGTTAATATTCTACTGGTATCTGAATGACGTTTACAGTAGCTATAGATAGCATGATGTGACCATATTGTGGATATATAAGCCATATCCATACGGCCTTAACAAAAGCTACATTTGAACGCTATTATTGTTTTTATAATATTAAATGTGATATTGTCACCTTTTCTACTCATTGCAAGGAGAGTTATACAAGGATTTTGTTTAGCTGTTCCTATACAAATACTGATATACCTTTATATACCACTTTTAATATATCCTGCTATTGTGTTGAGACAATTGAGACAGAATCGCAAGATTCATCCGACGAATATTTAATCAATAAATCAAGCCAGGTAAATAAATATTTAACGCAATATTTACTTTTGCTGGATGATATTTACTATACATTGAGTGAAACATTTTGTTTTATTTTTGTTGAATGACAGCAGTTATTTATGTTAGTAAACATTCAAGTGTTGTTTGTCAGCAATAAAGCAATAAAAGTTGTCATGATTGTTTTCATCTGGCTCTGACTAATATACATTATAAAAATGGTGAGATTAATCTTTGACAAATTTTACACGGATATATGTTAAGAATTTAACAGGAAATTAGCTTTTCACGTCCCAAAACTATGGGTAAATAGTTGTGTCATGTTTTTGAAACTAAATACAAGGTAGTCGGAAGCACCTAATGGACTTGTCGTTACGGACATAGCTACACAAACTCATTCATTTTTTATTTTGAAAGTTACATCACGTTTAATGAATATCGTTGTTATGAATATAATCAAGCAAAATATGGGGAAATGTTCTATATTTGGTATTTTTTATAGTTTGTTGTTTATCACATATGAATCTTATCATTTGAAATTTATATGAATAATTTTTTATTTGTACCTGGTTATGATCAAGCAGTATTTTGTGTTGCTATGAACGTCACATCGTGGATTTAGACAATAATTGGGAAAGAGTATACATAATAGTAGTTGAGGTTGCCGATATGATATCCATTTATTTCATTACACCACAATTATTTACTCTGTTAATGAGTTGTTATTTGGAATCCATTAGGAATAGCAAAGTGTGATAGAATTATGTTAACTATACATAAATAGTTATAACCATGTAGTATCATAGGTCATATGATTAGATACAAATCTATTCAATGTTAACCAGACTGACCTTAATCGTTCAAAATATTTGTTGATATATGGTTATGCAAGATATAATCTAATCAATCTTCTTAACCATGGCAAAATTCTGAAGCATTGAACTTGACTGATGCAATTAACATAAATCATGTTCATGCTACAGATAAATATAGATAAAGGATCTAAACATTTTTTGTATAATTTCATAACAAGGTTATAGTTGATCTCATGAAAGGATTCAATAAAATTACCCTGAAACATGACATGCCGTAAGATGCTACAGGCGAAACATAAAATATAGTTAGAAATGGCATTGACAATTATGACAAATAATATTTCAAATATTATCGGTTAACTCGTATCAATATTTGATATTGAAAAGTAGTCCACTCTCAAAATATGTTAAATTGATTAAAATTGGTCACTCTATTGCTGACCTTTGAAAATCGAATTTAATATCATTCATGTACAGAGTTTTATATTTCTTTTCAACCCCAGTATCTGAATCCGACAAAAAAAAAGAATTTTGAAAAGCCCAACTTGTTGTGGAAATGAATTATATCCCTTTCAATGCAAATATCGATACAAATTTGATACAAATTTGATCAAGTTTAAAATAGTTTAATCTATCGATTCGTGGTTCATAGTCATTTTTTGGTTTTGATATCAAATGTACTGAACTAAAATACAAATTATTAAGAAACATCAGAGATCGATTGCTATATAATCAATAACTTTCAGGTTGAGCTTAAAACATATTTATACAGAATATTTACAGGAATTTTAATTGAAATCATAGCTTGTCTACAAAGATATCATATACAACTGATTTTGTTATTATTAAGTCCGAGTAATGTATGTAGTCAATTTTTGTTGGTAAATTCATTAGTGCTTTATAATTTATTTGTAAATTAAATAGGTTTCCAAAACGATATTAACATGTTTAAAACGTTAAGAATCACTTGTTACTTTTAGAAATATTTCAATTTCGAATAAACAAAGATACTAATGTATAATTGGAGCTAAAGTACTGACATGTGTACTGACATGTGTCTTTGAATGTGACTATTATATTTTGTACAGTGTCTTTATTCTCACTGTTCAATTTTTGGCTAGAATTTTTACTTATCAATATTTGTATAACAATATTTGGCATCCTGTACTTTTGCACAGCTCATAGATATAATGAGCCGTCTAGCTTTATGATGATGAAGCGTCGAATTGTTTATTTCATGCAAAAAGCAAACGGATATATGTAATAGGAAATAGTTTCCATGGCACACAATCAACACCACGCACCAATAAGTAATTACGCGTTTTATCTATCTTTTTTTTCATGGCATTTTTTTCTGTTGGGAATTCAAATAAGGCTTCTCCTATCTTTATTAGTTTTCTTTACAAATAGCTGTCATAATGTCATGAAAGTACGAGGAAGGAAACTGCAGTATCTATTCATTAATGACGGGTTTCTTGTACGCACTAACAAATCATTATGGCAGACGGAAATGCTTTGAATTGCTATTAGAACGAAAGTAGACACACAGAAGGACATAAAGCACAACTTTAATATTTAATAATGCTACATATAAATGTTAATTTTTGAGAGCTCCTTTATTGACATAGATTTTATTTGTAGGCGTTTTTTAATACATTCACTAATATTTATATAAGTAAAAATGTGTTGATACTTTTCAGAGAAATACGTTAAATAAGCTTTTACAATCACGTCAACAATCATAAACGTACCTGACACGTAGAAGTGACCGAGTGTGCGAAAATCTGAATGAAACAAACTTTATCTAAAGCTCATCGGTTGGAATTGCATTGGGATTCAACTGTAATGAAGTAGAAAATAAGCGAATACAAAATTGGTCAAAGTTTTCGATGCGGAGTTAGCTTATGCTGCAAAATGCATGTGATGTATCAATGGATTTAATCAATTGAATAACATTGTTATTCAAATGTGACGAAAGTAGGGAAATTGTGGAAAAACACAACACCATTTTTAAATCATAACAACAGTTAGGTTGATCTTGGGATAACAATGTATTTTAGGATATATTAACACTAACAATTAAGCAAGTATTGTAAAAAGTTCCAGTACCATGTTTAAGATTAAATAAAAAAAAACAGTGTGTTTCTTTTAAGGCAAAGTACTTAAATAATTTGCATATTTATCACAAGGTTGCTTATAATGCTACAGATGGCCAACGTATTTAATTTAGCGTAAAATAAACGTAAATATAACGTATACTTTTTTTTGAAAAATTACAATTAAAGTATTTGTTAAGTGTCGCTTTACTAGCTAAATAAAATAGATTTGAAAGAAGCATCCATTATTTTATCCATGTTTATATACTAGCAGTAAGGATAAAAAGTCAAAATTCATTAAAATAAAATTAGTAAAATTAAGTGATATTTACTTAACAAGGTGCCTTGGTTTTCTATTAACTGAGAACCTTCTATGTAACCCTCTAATAAGTAAGCCACTCTTATCCCATTAATATCATTTTTCATGTTTACATGTAAAGAGAGCATACTTTGACAATGCAAACCTGGAGTCCTTGGCCAGACGTTTTAACATAGAACGAGGTTGTGGGTTTATAACAATTTCTGAATAAGCAACACTGACACATTTAACAAAATGAGCAGTCTTTCAAAGTAGTTCCGCTCAGCGAAAGATCTTTAAAGATAAAATATAAACATTTATGCAGAAAAACACATTATCACATGAATCACATAACAAAAAAAGTTTTACTAAATTTTACCATTTAAGCTTATCGCTCAAACAACAATTAAATACAACAATCAAATGGAAGAAGTGTAAATTGGGAAGAAAGGATTTGATTGGTTGAAATCGGCAGGTAGTAAGAAACACCTCTCAATTAAATGTTGATATATAGAATATTGTGATGAAAAATGTTGCCTATTTGATGCGCCTGAAATACACAATCAGTGCAGGCTGAGCTAACCCTTATTATTTGTACCTTTATAAAATTGCATTCTTATAGTTTAATTTTGTACTTTTTGTTTATGTTCAAAGATTAATGAATGCTGCAAAGGACCTTTGTTTCTATTCAAGCTCGTCTTATATCTCAGCAACAAAGAGAGATACATTCAATCACTGGTCTTGAAACCAAATCAGTTTTCGGCCGTAATTCCAATAGTTCGGAACATTACTCTTCATTTACTAACAAGAGGATTGATTTGTGATATGATAGAATGAATATGAATTTAACCATTAGCGATATGGCGTTTAATCAAAGTGACTTCAATATCGATACATTAGGACATTGTGTGTATGAACAAGGGGATATATTAATTCATGTTATATTAAACTCTCTTCTCGGACTCTTCACATTAATTGGAAATTCAATTGTCATATTTGTTTACCACGGTACTAAGTTTTCGGATAACAGTTCAATTTATATAATTGGCTTTGCATTCGCAGACATAACTTCCGTTATTTTGATTATACCGCAAATTATGATTGCGATGTTTTTGCAATGCGATTGGGATAATCGATGGGAACTTTTTGTTTTAACATTTGATTTTTCAATGTTAATGAATCTTGGACTACTCAGTGCAGTAGCTATAGACAGAATGTGGGCAATATATAAACCATTTACATATGGCTTAAACAAAATGCGGCATGTCAACGCTGTTATTGCTGTTATAGTTTTAAGTGCTACAGAGTCAATATTTCTTCTGGCTGCAAGGAGATATATACAAGAATTCCGTGTGGTTGTTCCTATACAAATACTGATATGCCTTTGTATTCAACTATTCATATATCCTTCTATTGCGCTCAAGTTGTGGAAACGGAATCGAAAAATTAATCCACAGAATAATGCATCAGGAAATCAAACAAGGTAAGCAAATATAAACCGACAACCAAAAAAAACTTATAATGTACTTTTATTTCTTACAATGAGTTTGAATTGTTGCTTATAACGATTTCAAATTATTTCGTATTGAATATTGTAAGAGGAACATTGATGTACTAATACTTTCGACCAACTAGATATCATTTTGAGTAAGAACTGAATAAAATAAACAATGGTTATTCATCATATGAAAACAAAATGGATTTTAGTTTCAGAAGTGGGGTTGATGATAATGTTAAGGCATTTAATAGTTAAAGATTCAAAAACATGTGTGATGAATGAACAACATAAATTTGAATTATATATTTTTAGATCTACATCAGAAGGAAACCAGAATCCAAATGGGAAGAAAGCAACCAAAAGATACATCAAAACACTGAAGATGTTTTTAACCATAACTGTTATATTCTTTGTATCATTTACACTTGTTTCAATATTTATAATCCTTCCTGGCACAAGGTCAATGTACTATACCCGATTCATACCATATTCTTATTTTATTCAACACTTTTCTAATCCAATTATATACTTCTGTTTTGACAAAAAGTTTGCGACAGCAGTAAAACAAAGGTTTTCATGGATTTTGTGACCTGGCTTGTGAGTTATATAAAGACTAATATAGATTAAAGGAATGGTGAGATTTATCTTTAAAATATAGTTCACCGTGTATGTACAATTTAAAAACATTAATGTATAAATATGACCCCTCATTTTCTATAAATGATACTTCTTTAAATCAATATATATCATGGTCATACGAATATTAACATAGTGTAATAGCTTGGATGCAGAGGGATTTAAAACGAAAACAACAAAATAGTTTTTGGACGTTGTCATACCATCGCGTAAATATTCGAGCCATGTTTTGAAACTACACACAAAGAAGTCGGAAGCACCTAATGGACTTGTCGTTACGATCATAACATCACTAAATCATGTTTGAGATTGAAAGTGATATCGCGTTTTGTGTCGTCTATATTAGCAACACAAGGTTAACTATTTTCTATGTTGTGTTTTATATATAAACTCTAAAGCACCTTTTATTTTTTTGCAATAAATGTTTCTAAGGAGAAAATAGTTTAGGTAGTTTCTGTAAATTGTAATTTATGCACATTATTCTGTTATCACAAATAAGGCGTATCATTTGAATGTTATTTGAATAAATTGTTTGTACTGGTTATGGTCATACAGTGGTTCGCACAGTTTTTTACGTCAAATCTTCAAAGAATCTTCAAATCTTCATATCACACACATATATTTAATCCATCCTACATTCTTAGGGAAAATGTATTATTCAAAAATTAACATAAAAGGCAAGAAAATAGTTGCGATAGCTTTATTTTAATGATCATATTAAGCGATTAGAATAGTCTTAGCATGATTGCGTTGGGTCACAAAATGGCTTCGGTACGTCTCATAACCATCGCGTAAATATTCGTGTCATGCTTTGAAACTACACACAAGGTAGTCGGAAGCACATAATGGACTTGTCGTTACGGTCATAGCACCAATTTATGTTTGATGTTTAACGCGACATCACATTAGATATCGTCATGACAAAAATGTTCAGGCTACATAAGGAAAAAAATTATCTTTGTTGTTATTCAATATTAGCTCTTAAGTAAGTTATGGTTTTATCAAATAAGTGTTTCTAAGGAGAGGATAGTTTAAGTTTGTTTTGTATATAGCTATAAATGTGCATTTTTCTTTTATCACACATGAGGTTTATTATGAAAATGTTATATGAATAAGTGGTTTGCGTAATTATAGGGTCACATCTTGGATTATTACTATAATCTGTTATATAATTTTCATAATTGCTAACCCTTGTAACAGTAACCTGTGGATAATGTTATCAAAATAAGGTCATTTGCAGTAGAAGGCCTGATTTCCGTTTGTTCAGTTACGCTAGTGGCAACCCATTTATTAATTGCATTTTGGAATTCAACTTCATAAGTTGCAAAACTAGCAATTATGATTGATCTGCGAGGCACTGCGTTATGTTAACGTTGATTTACAGGGCAATTTTGAAAAGTTTGTCGGCCACTTATAAAAGTGCCGGGCCTCAAATGACGTTAATGCCCGCTAAATCGCTAAATTAAAACGGACCGCTAATTTTTGAGGGATGACAAAAGCCTTAGTAAAAGTTGAATAAGAAATGAAGTATGCATGATCCCAGAACAGCTTGTTTTTTTATTTATTGATAAATGATAAGTCTACTTATCTTGAATTTAAAAGGAAAAATATTTCTCAAAATATTACTCTAAACTAAATAGTCCACACTTTTGGACTTCACTGTAGATGCTTCAATATAAAACAGGGATATATTTTGACATTATTGTTATTCTTGCTAGACTTTGAAATCTGACTTGTCTTGCTATTCTGAAATTAAGAATAAATGTCATAAAATGATAATTTGTAATAATGCATTGATGGAAATCGAACCTTGGTTGTAAAATGTTATGTGTCACTTCTTGGCACCTCAACCCTTAGACTATTGGGCCATTGTTGCATTCGTGAGTTTCAAATAACATTTATAAAAGAAAAATCAATAACCGATGAAACAACATTAAGTTAATGAGCTGTTATTTAGTATAGATAAATATTTAATAATAAAATAATAATAACTATTATTACGTATCAATGAAGTAACATTTGAATCGAAAAAGAGTGAAATGCAAATGGTCACGATTTGTATTATTGGATGTAATGAGATTGTTATGTACATTTTTTGTGTTTGTGTAAGTTAAGTAAATAATATATTGTATGTATTGTTAACAAGAAAAAAACATTGCTAATTCTAAAGTTGAGTAATTAATTTAAAAAAGAAACAGTCGCATATATGAAGTCTGTGACAATGTGTGTGCCTGTCATATCAATAATTATAATAATAATCACATCGTTAAGGGGGCATAATGATATTTGAGTTCTTACAATTTTAATTTGAATCCCTTTTGTATGATTTGAAAGCCTCACATAACATTTGAGTCACTCGCAATCTCGAGTATCAAATGATATGTTATGGGGTTCTAATGATAAAATGAGGGCCTCAAATAAACACATCGGGCCTTAAATATAATTAAAGTTTATATTAAATATA
Source organism: Hydroides elegans (assembly GCA_001703475.1). Classification (NCBI taxonomy): domain Eukaryota; kingdom Metazoa; phylum Annelida; class Polychaeta; order Sabellida; family Serpulidae; genus Hydroides; species Hydroides elegans. The sequence goes on from LQRL01060639.1 coordinate 8,300, forward strand.
TAATTATCCAATGCAAATCACGCTAGGCAAGACTGACTTAAATCTTAAATCTCGTTAACAGCATTTATAGTCTAATCTACATTCTCAACTGTTAGGAAACCAATTGAAAACTAATCATTTATAAATTAGCATAATATATCATATAAATGGTAGCAAAAACTTTAATTTGATTAATATGTTTACCGTTTGCCCAATTTTTGGGTTGATTGGCCTGGTGCCTTAATTTGGCTTCGCTTTGGTTTGAATTGAGTTGAGACTTGAATCAGCGTGTTGTAGTTCTCATTTTGTATTATTTATGTTATTTGTTATTACCTAAATGCATCTTGTAATTGTACATAGACCAGAGAACGAACATGTAAATGTAAATTAAATCAAACGTTAATTTCAATAGTACGATTTATGATAGGTAATGGTTACTTTGAATTTAAAAAAAAATGTATAAAGTGCTGCATTTTTCATGTATGATTCATGTTGATAATTAAATATAGCGTATTTATAGCAGAATATCTTATGAAAGAAAGAAATATTATGTAAATGTTTAATTCTGCTATGAGAAAGACTATAAATGGATTTTCCAACGTGATGAATGTGTCTACATATACTACTTCTTTGATTTGTTGCAACCTGAAATAAAATTAAGTCTGATATTAAGCGATAGTTTATGTTGTATGTTTAGTTTTGAAATAACATAGTCTGGTCATAAGTTAAGGTTAAGCTTCATAAAATGTGCCTAGGAATAAAGAGATGAAGAATACCGTACGAAATAAATCCGATAAGCCTTCAATGTGGACAATGATACCAAATAATGCTAACTTCATGGTATTATGGTCATATTCCCTGGGTAAATTGGACTTAATTTTACTTAATTTGAAAGAAAAGACACACAAAAGGAAACTACGTTCGAAGATAATATACTATAATTGCTAATATCAATGTTAATTTATGAGACGAATCCTAATTAACGTTAATTTTCTCGGTTGTCAAGCTAATCATGTATCCACATATACAAAATAAAATTAAGGGAATTACATTTATCATATGTAAGGATAAACACCCTTTAAAGCTCTATACCTATCTTCGCCATTCTTCATTTACTATTAAACATCGCATCAGTCATGTTGATACAAACAAATATGCTGACTTACTAATAAAAAGTGATTTGTAATAACATGCTTTTCTAACAATAACCTGGCTGAAATATTGTAAAATCAATTTATTTTACTGATCTTCTTCGTAACAAACAAATCTTTATTTTTGATATATTTTGGTTTGCGCTTAAACTTAAATGTTAAACTTCAAGTTTTTACGTTTTTTTGGTCTGCAATACGACCCACCTGGAGACAACTGAAAATTATTAAGAGATTTTAACGGAAATTGAATTTATTTCTTTTTGTCTCAAATCATCGTTTTATGGATACATCGAATTTCGTGACAATTTGTCTATAGACCTTTGTTTCTATTGAAACCAATGGTATACCATTTGCAGCATAGCAACTATTTTATATGTTGTTATATAATCCACATAATTTTCATGGTTACATAATTGGTTCTAATACATTGCTCTTCACTCTGTTAAATAAATAAGAGTTTAACATACTTCATTACATATCACAATGTATGCGAATTCAACTTTAAGTGACGAGGAGTTGAATCAAAGTGATTTCATTATAGATGAACTAGAACCTTGTTTATTTGGAAAAGGTGATATAGTTTGTACTTCTCTTCTTGGACTTATGACTATAATTGTAAACTTATTAGTCATATTTGTTTACTATGGAACAAAGTTTTCGGATAGCAATACCATATATATAATTGGCTTTGCAGTTGCAGACATAACTTCCGTTGTTTTGATTATACCACAGATTGTGATTGTAATGTTTATGCATTGCATTTGGATTATTCCATGGGAGCTTTTTGTTCTAACATTTGATTTTTCAATTTTAATGAATCTTGGGCTACTAAGTGCAGTAGCTATTGACAGAATGTGGGCTATATATAAGCCATATTCATACGGCCTAAGCAAACATCGGCACATCAACGCTGTTATTATTGTTATAACATTAAGTGCGACAGAATCACTAGCTCTACTTATTGCAAGGAGATTTATACAAGCCATCGGCGTTGTTGTTCCTTTACAAATACTGATATGCCTTTGCATTCAGCTATTCATATATCCTGCTATTGTGCTCAAATTGCGGAGACAGAATCGAAACATTTGCCCACATAATAGTGCATCGGGAAATCAAACCAGGTATGTTAATATAAAAGTTTTTTTTTAAATGTATAAACACAGCACCATTCCTTACTTTGCAGTCTTATTCTACTTCCAATGTTCTTTGATTGTTGCTAATTGTATATTTAAAAAACGAAAATCAATCAAGATTGTTTGTTTGAACAATATACTTAATTTGTATCAATCACACGTTATCAAAAATTATAAAGCTTGAATAGAATGAACAATAACGATTTTCTCATATAATAGAAACACGAGACTGCACTATTATGTCAACATTTTATTTTGTTCGTTTTTGTTGCGTTTTGCAAATAAATATTTATTAGATCATATCTTGAAACTTTATTGCTATAAATTATCAGAATGTGGGTTCATTTTATGTAAATTGAGAAACAAATTTGAATGATATCTTTACTGATCTGAATTATTGTAAAAAATATATTTTGTTTTAGATCTACATCAGAGAGGAATCCGAATCCGACTGGCAAAAAAGCAACCAAAACATATATCAAAACATTGAAGATATTTCTAACAATTACTGTTATTTTCTTTTTTTCCTTTACTCTAGTGTCGATATTTATAATCCTTCCCAGCTCCAGGTCAAGTTACTATACTCG
>LQRL01060639.1:11559-22649 GCA_001703475.1 Hydroides elegans
CATAAACAATTAATAAACAATCCTTTTGTATAAACTATTTGGAAAGGAATCCTAACTCTAGAATGTAAGCTGTATGTCGAGAGTTTCAAAATTAAACACTAAAGTCGCTTTCATTAGCTTAATGTCACTCCTTAAATAGATTTTATTGAAACCAAACACAGGGTAAACAAGAATTAAAGGGCCCGTGCAACATTGTGTTAAGTCTGAAATTGAGGCTTTGAGAATAGAAGAAATGCATGTTTTTAAATTGGTCATTGATATAATGATTCAAAAGTGGCCAAATAATAAAATCAATACGATCACATTTATTGAGTGGCATTTTAGAAGTATATAACATTGATCTATAATCATGTGACACTTTGCAATGAATTTTGTCGAAATATGTTAAGACGACTCAGCACATTGTAGCACCGAGCCCTTCAATTATTTCTAATCGACTACACATGGCGATGGCATATACTCATTTTTCAATATTCAAACTATATAACTTGTTTTTATAAATACGAAGAAGCAAAAAAAGGAAATCATCTAAAATTTGTCAATATTCTATTGGCTCACTGTTAAGTATTTAACTAACTTTGTTTAGAAGTTAATAATTCCCTTAGCTTATTTTATTATATATTGTTATTTGTCTAAAACCTATTTTTCTAGAAAAAAATGTGTTTTTTTTTTCATTTTAATACGTTTCCACTGAATATATATGCACATGGTAATACAGTGATTTACGTTGTTTGTGCGTCACATCTCTGACTAATGGCTCTAATTGAGGATGTTATTGTTATAATTTGTTACTGTAGCATAGAAATTGTGTACGGTGGTTGTACATCAGATCCTGTACAATTTACTGTTATTGGGAACGTAATTGCTTTAATTATTGGTATAGAAGTTGTTTACGTTAGTTGTACGTCAGGTCCAAGTCAATTAACTCCAATTGGAATGTAATTAATATTATTTGTTGCTGAGGTAAAGAAAATCCTTGCGTTGATTCTATGCCACGTCCAGGACTAATGATTCTTATTGGAAATGTAATTGTTATAATTGCTATGAGTTACAGAAAACATAATTCAAATAATTGCATCTGAAATTGCAGTCATTATCTCAGTTACTTTCAATAATTAACAAATTTTATTGAACTATCAATGAATCTTAATTTTGGTGCGACTGGGAAAATTACCTTTTCACAAAAATTCTGAATAATATATTCAATCTATCATTATAATGGATCAAATGATAATATTATAAAATGCGCAACTATTTTAGTTCTATATATAGTATATTGTTTTATCAAAAATATATTTTGAAATGTATGATTATTTGAATAATATATCTCATTGTTATTTTATTGGAATATGTTTTATCGATATTCATAAAATGATCAATGAATGCTTGCTGCTATATAATTATGAGATCAGCTTCCGTTTAAGAAGTGATTTTAGATTGATACAGTGATTATATCTGAATGTTTATTTTTCAATCTTAATACTGTTAAAAATTGTTGTTTTCGCATAAAATAATATGTTGAAACCAACGTAAGCTGTTGGCTATTGTTATATATACCATTCTACACGATAGTGATATACTTCTTAAAGCTCGTATACATAACATGTCCTCAAAATCATGGCGATACAAATTGTACATTTATCGGTTTGTAAATTAAAGGTTAGAAAACCATTTTGCATGATAGGTAGAAAATTGAAATAAAACAACAAAAAAATTCAACTTGATAACAATGGAAGAAAGCCTTGAGAAACTTGCCTTGGAGATAGTAAATTGTGATTTTAAATTCTTATATGTGAATCAATATTAAATAAGACAGTATTGGACTGAGCTAAGACTGTATATCACCCATTTAAATGCAAATTAAATGGATCGTTTATGTTTTAAGACGCAATTGCATGATATATAACTGTGAATTGAAAATAAGTAATTTTGCAGTATTGGCCTGAATGAATCGCATATTATGTGTAAAATCTGATGTTGACTTTTGAATATTGTATGTGTTATAGCATTAAATGGTTTTTAAAAAAAAAATAAAAATATATCAGTTCAATAACAGTTTTATTCTGCTAACTAAACAACTATGTCAATAACAATAGGACTGTCGGAGGTGCTAAAGGTTACCATGTATACTACTTCTCCATTGTTTGTAACCTGTAATGAAAGAATACACGAGTTTAAGCTTGTATTTTTATAATATGAGTTTTAGATCTTGATATTATATTTCTGTTGTATATCAATTCTTACGAATGATTAAATACGTTTTTTCGCCATTTGTCACATTTCGAAAGTAATTATAAACCTAACTAAAACAATAAAATACACTATTCTACGGTTTAATTACAGCTATGTTTATTCAAAAATATTTATAACGCTTACATTTCAGGTTTCAACTAAGCGCTTACAGAAAACAATAAACATATTACATTGAAATACTCAATGCAAAACTAATACAATTTATACACATTAGTTATAGAAAAACCTCAAAAACATAAATAATTTATTGCTGCGACGTATGAAAAAGTAACCATGAATATTGCCCATGTTATTTTGTTTAAGCTTGTTCTACTTGTTTACTTGTAATTAATAAACCATTTACCCGATACAACAGATTTGAGGAAACTAGATTATGAAAAAGTGCAATAGATATCATAATCATCATAAAAACAGAAATATAATATATTGCGATTCAGAAATTGATTGATCGTTTATTTCAAAATACCTTAGATAAGAGCAATAACAAATAAGAATACTAACCTGAATTTCGTAGTCACCATAGAAACCGCGTGTACCAAACGACTCCTCGTTACTCGAAGGAGCGAAGGTAGCGTTGGTTCTCCAGCGAGATCCCAACATTTCTTGCCAACGAATACCAGCCGCATTGGCCTTCAATAATAATAAAATATGATTATTGCAGTATAGAAATTACTCATTCTTTCGTATGGTCGGAACAATAAGAGTAAATGAACAGGATGCAGAAATGACTAATTCACCATATAGTGCAATACCAATATATTATTCTTATCATATGGATTCGTATAAAGGAATTGTATGACAAAGGATAGAACCGTAGAAAGGGTTATGCTACCATGATGGTTATCCACTTTTTATTGTAAAATCACATGCTTTTAGGCACATGATGTTCATTTTAATAGAATTGCAATTTGTAATTGAACAACAGCACTTCTTATATGTGTCCGGGTCAAATTTAATCTATACAAATTGTTAGCTTTTCACGTCGCAAATAGCTTCAAAAAATAGTATACATGCTATATATGATTTAAGTAACTGAATATGTTATTAGATGAAATTAATTGATTAAAAATACATAAACCTGCATACGACAACGAACCTTCAAAAATGTTTTTTAATTCAATGATTTATATTTCAATTTCTATTCATAAGAATTGCTATATTATGATAAAAATGCACATTTTTTGTTTATATGCAAACCACACAACAGCTTATATAGAAATTGTGCAGGTCACAATTCATTACTAACAATAATATTTATTTATTTTGTGAGTATCCTAACAAATAAAAATAATAATATCTATTTTTTGTTAACTCATTAAATTTGCAATTATAAGAACCAATAAATAAGTGCAATTAATTAGCAATTGCTAGTCGTAAGAATTGTCACATCCGGATCACCCACATCAATTTGACATTTAACCTTTCCTTATATGCATTCAAATACATAATTGATATAAATAAATATGGTAAATATAATTCATTTTCAGTCATTTATATTAACTCACAATAAAGTCCTCCCCTTCAAACAATGCAGCATTAGGTTTCCAATGATGCAGATCCGAGAAACCCCAAATCAAGATGCCGTGGACATTTGGGTCGGAATACATCAGAGTAACAACATCGTCATAACCGTCAGCTCTGTCTTCTCTATCGTCTATTTGCACGTCCAGCTCGGTTATCCACATAGGTTTACCGGCGGACGAGGCGATTTCGAGACTTTTCTGCAATATAGCATAATTCAAGCCTGTTTGTAATATTCGAATATGATATAAAGGTCGCGGGTATTGTAAATCGTCTTCCAAGCTGGGGGTTTATTTACATGAGCTTTATAAACAATATTATTTTGAGACTTATTTGTTTATTCCTCCAGCTCGGTTATCTTCATTGGTTTACAGGCGCAGAGGCAATCTCGAGACTGTTCTGCAATAAAGGTGTAAAACGACAGTTAGTGTACTTTGCTTTGATTTTTTATTACTTCATTTATTTACTGTTTTTGCAAATCAGCTACACCACCAAACACACGTGTTAAACGGTAATTGTATCATAATAACTATATCATTATCATGATAAATATAAGATCACAGTTAGATCCCAGTCAAATCAATTGAATTTAATTAAATAGAAACAAATATTATTTACCTGAATGGTGACGAGATCCGGATAGCCATTTAGATGAGACTGAACTCCCATTGCGGTCACAGTTGCATTATTAGACTCCAGTCTATTGATCAAATTGACAGCCGCCTAGGTCAAAACGTGACGAATGGTTAATATATATATTTTTCAATAACTGCATATTCAATAGCATTGTTTGATTCCAGTGTTTGTTTCAAATTTAAAAAAATACAACTGCCTGGGTTATGACATTGAATAATGTGTGTAGAAATAATAATTATTTGGAAAGGGTTTCATTTAGTTTCGCTAAAAAACGTATCATATATCAACCTGGAATCGTTTTAAGTTATGTAAATATATATTCTCGCCAATTCTTACTTCAAGGCTCTATATCTTTTTCATGGCCTATGTTTCCTCACAATAACTATTCAAAATCAAATGATAGTGTATCAAGGTCGTAATGCTAAAAAGGTATTGTCCCGCTCGAGGGTCATCGATTTTGAAATGAATTTTAATATACACCATCAATAAAATACGGTACCTGGTCAATTTCCGTTGAAAAGATCATAATCATGTGTAAACGCATAACGGTTTTTTTTTCTCCAATGCCTTTTAAAAATCTATTAAAATATAAAATGATCAAGTACCTGTGTCATTTGTCCGTTCAGAATATCATAATCATTAGTGAACACTTGCGCATTGGGATCCATTTCAGTCAAAATCTTGAACATGTGTTCTAGGATTAACTCATCACCCGTTTTGGTCTCGTAGAAGAATCCATGCAATTGTTCGTTGTTCACATCCCAGTGCGCCACTCTAAATCATTTATATTGTTTATGATATAAATGGACCAATATCATACATTTTACTGAAAGCACCATCTAGCAAACAAATGCTAGCGTTCCTAATACATTCGAACTATAGCTGTATAATAAATAATACTATATGACACTGTAAGGAATCATATGTTAAACAAATGAATAAACCACATAAATTATATCTATAAACCAAACGCTAACGCAACCATATTTTTAACCATATATTAATTCTTCTTTTTTTATTCAGAATCATTTGAAAGGTTCGCTATTACAAATAATTACAAATCAAACTATGATACAAACAAATGTGTTATATTCATAGTCCAGAAAACTGTTAAGAGCTTAGTTGTTTATATATCGTGACACTGCGTATCTCATTCAATTTGCAATTGTATTTGAAATATAGCTTATCTTTTTAACCGAATGTATAATATAAGTGCAACTTTTACTTGTCTGCATATCGTGAAACCATGTATTTATTGCGTCGCTCGATTTCAGTCATTGAAAAACAAACTTGATATTAATGTAATGTTAAATATAATTATCCCTGTACATTTTTGATTGCATACAATATAAATATAACAGTTACTTGTCTGTATAGCGTGACACCATGTATTCATTGCGTCTCTCGATTTCAGCTAGTATTTCCGCTCCTGTCATCGGAACTTGCCAACTTGGTGACAGGAATGGCTTGCCCCAGTACATGCAATGCTGGCGAACGGGAATGCTATGGACAATAAAGAATAACAACTTCAAACCAGACGCCTTGATTAACCACAAACTTCTTACTGATTAATATAATTTTGATGTTGTGTATGCATCGCAGAAAATAAGGTTTTTTAGGACCAAACATAGTTAAGACCTGTTTAGCTACCTTACAGATTATATACCCAGGCATGACTTAACGTTGCTCAATAACATACATATTCGCATTATATCATCACAATTTATAGGTCACATTTAGATTTGTTATTAATTCAAACCGTTTAAATAGTAATTCTTATGAATTCATTAAATAGGTAACCGACTTACCCACGATCGTTAAGCCTTGCCACAGATTCATCAGGATAGATGATCTCATACTTACAAAACCAATAAATAAATATTCATGCGATAATACCATTCAATTTATCTTCATTCCCATATACACAATCTATATCCTTTAAACTTTTTTAAACGGCAAATTTGTTTATATCATAGGACACATATAAACTGGTTGTTATAGTGTTGGTAATCCAAGAATCAAACATGCCTACACTTCTTAATAACTCTTTTTAAAACTTGAAAACCAACAGTGACGACAAACGCAATACACATACTTGCTCCGGTTCCATTCTTTTCCACTTCATATCATTCTCATGCACTGCCCAGTTGAAATGTCCATAGAACGTATCTTGGTATCGTTTATTATAATCGCTGTCTCCTGATATTTGCTCGTGTGTTATGGCTGATCCAAAAGGAAAGGCCAGCTTTGTTTGTGAAAGCTACAAATAAAAGTATTGTTTTGTATTTGATTGATAAATCAGTACCTGCGATTGAGTCAATTGGGTGTTAAGTATAACATTTCTTGAAAATAACCTGTGATAGTATTCTTTCATGTAGTTATCCTATGATTATGTTTGTTTAATGCACATTCATGTAGTCCTATTCGATTTTATATATTTTATTAAAAAATGCAATGTGAACATTGTTAAGTTCATAAAAACAAAAAAAATAATTTCCATGCAAGCCTATGTTTTGAAAATGAAGATAAATGTGTTATAAATATATGTTATAAATATACAGCATTTGAAATGTATATTATTGCGCAATATACTCATATATGGGTACTTACCTGAACTTGAACCTCATTTGGATTGTACTCCGGCGATAAACTTAAACTACAAATAAACATTTTTTTTACTTTTTTAACGCGATGCTTTAGCGTCAAAGTTGAATGCTGTGCAATATGAGTTTTCAAAAGCCAAATTTGTGCCAAAATATTTTCATTTTTATTTTAAACTATGGACGACTTTGTATTATTACACATGAACATAACATATACACCACTTACAAAATTGTAACGTATACGACCAGCATTGTAAACTAGTTTGCACAAACATATAGTTACTTAATTTAAATTTGTGTGTGTAATAACACACACAAACAAAACGTTCGCATCATGTATGCATACATACATATACATTTTCTGAAATAGATAAAGCACTTAACTTAACACAGACTATTGTATCTAAATAAACTGGCATCAATAAACATAAGCACACACAATAACCATTATAATCTTGACACACTTGATTGTGATATCATTTTTCCTTATCTGTTCAATGCGTTCATTTGCCTCATCTTTCCACGTTGGACTCAGATAAAACGCGGTGAGCGAAGCTGTGTCGATCACATAATCACATTGCGGGTCGCTCACTTGTACGAAGACTCGAAATGATTCAATTTCTGTTTGCAAAAGTTAATTATGAACATGAATGAGACCAATATATGTTGTCATTCGCCTGAACGCTTCTTTTATATTTTGTTTATTACTATGAAACTAAAACAAATAAACATGATATCCAAAGTGATAGTATACTTTAAACCAACATAATTCTTTTTTTGCTTAGAAAGAGTGAAAGAGAAACTTTTTAGACAATTGAATAATATGATAGCTCCATAATTCAGCTGGTAATTAAAAGATAAAAGAGTTTTTGAATGTTAAAATGATACATTGCTAACTTTTCGTTAAGCTTTACCTCTGTCGTCCAAGTAAAAGAGTCCTCCTATTTTCTGCCAGCCCTGGTAAATCATGTACTGTGGCATTTGCCCGATGTTGATGATTTCCTCTGAGCTGTTCCCAACTTTAATCACATATATTAGATTGAGATTAATGCTCTACTTTAATCGATAAGAACGGGTTTTATATATGCATTATTTATGATATATCATTTCAAAAACATTGATAGATGTAGCAATGTTATATTTATTTTTTTTTGTTTTTTTTTTATATAAGTATTAGACGGATTTATTGGTTTAAATATGTTGATACCTATAATAAACATATAGCAACAAAAGCTTATTTACAAACAGAGATTCCACTTAGCTTTTAAATCCTTTTTTTGTGAAAGGTAATTTATATATTTTGAAGAGATATTAAATCAATTAGTAGCCTGTTAACACATAGTTGATGCCCATACTTACCATATATCACTGCAGCATTCAATCTCACACTGACCGAACTAGTAAAAATCGACAGGAGCTTGAAGTGAATGAAGAAGTGATAATTTGTATCTGTTTCTAAGGTGAGGTACTGTGTGACACCGGATGACCGATTTTGTCTGAAATTATATGTATCTTTCAATTTTAATATTCTTTTCAAACATGATTGTACTATTATAACCTAAATAGCTAAACATGAATCTTAACCAAAATTTTTAGAACTGCATACCTACCTACCTAGTTCGTTGTTGCTCACATGGTATTTCCAATCACAAGACAGTATATATACAAATAGTAAATTTTACTGTGTATATTATACAAGTATAGTTTTAAAATATGAACAAACATCATCTGACGCAAACAAGCTATTGGTTGATTAAATTTAAAATAGTAATTATCTCTATCGAGTATTGCTAGAATAACATAAAATTGAAAAAAAAAACATATATATTAAAATACCTTTCAGTTACTTGACCTGAAAAACTTCCCTCATATGCGTCTGCACCAACCTGTTTGCAATAATTAAGACAGTTTTAAAACGCGGATTTCTTGTTTTAAACTTGTATGAACAAAATAATTAATACCTAGACATGCATGCATATCATTCAAGTCTTGTTATGGAAATATTCTAATTAACTTAATTGAAATATTATAACAACCATATTCGCAAAATTACTAAAATTAAATGTTTCCTTATTTATTTAAGTTAACCATTTGTAGATACAATAAATGCAACATTACTATATGTTTGAATAAAAGTCAAAAGTAACAATACACATGTCTTTATTTGATATACCTGTTCAAGTGAACAACCATCACAAATCCAATTGTCATTCCCAAAGGCATCTTCAAAATCAGGATTATTTAACAGCTCCTGGGCCATACAACACTTAATGAGGAGTACAAAATAAATCAACTTCGCCATGATTGCGTCGCGAATACATGTACTGCTACAATTTATAAGTCCAGCAGCTATATACACTGTGACATCATGTATGTTATCTACAGTCAGCTGATATATGTAATTCTCATACTTCATCATATGACATTGTGAATGCTCATCTGCGATAATCATTGGTAACATGTACCTGAGTCGTTATCACACGCATTAGTCAATTTGTCATAAGATCAACTTATGCATGATTCCCATCATAATATTGCAATGATAATTTTTCAATCATTTATTTTTTTGCATTTGAAATAAACAAATAAACGTATATAAAACAATATGTGTAGTTCCTCATTATATATCTGTATATCCCTTCATGTTAATTTAGGATGTGCCCTTAAGCATTATTTCGATCAGTTTCGGTGAGAATAAAGCATATATGCACGGTGTAACTCACTATTCAAATGGGCATTTTTCAAAAGTCGTGTTTTGGTGTCGGACGGAATTCGATACTTTCGACTCCTATAAAAGATAGCTGCCATATCCAAGAGTTGAATTTATATTATGCCTAGCTAGTATTTAGATACCCCTAAAATATTTTACCAAAATTAATCTACTTCACTGCCGCTTTATTTTGTGAGAGTCAAATGAAGTTCGGTGTCGGACGGAATCGATAGAATCGACTTTTGCTACATGTACTCGCTTAGCAGTTTAGTCCATCGAATCCTATAAACAGTGAAAACAATTCCTTCAAATTACTTAGAAATAACGGTTAGTACGTTGGTGTCGGACGGAAGAATTTTCGGTGTCGGACGGAACAAAAATGTTCATGAAAATTCAATTGTTCCAGAATTGAAAATTTATGTCACTATATAATACCCCAAGAGTAACTTCATCTTAAATCGTATAAATTATTTTTCTGCAATATCACATCTTTGACAAAAATAACAAAACAACTCAGTTCCGTCCGACACTTTTATAGGCCTAAATACAAGGCTGGACGATGATGGCTAATATCATAGTTGTTGATGGCCTAAAAGGCCCAATACCATATTTGTACAAGTAATATATGTTAATTTATGTCTTTTTTAATAGGTATCTTCCTGAAAAAAAACTGCAATTTAAAACAAATTATGAAATTTTACCTTTTCAAAATGATGAAAAATTATAATAAATGCCTGAAAAAAATATTTAGAAAGTGCCCGACAATAGGTTATTAAGGATTATACATCATGTCTACATACATATACATCACTTTTAAAGATTGGAACTATAGGAAAATGTGCTTTATGCTGTTTAAACGGCTTTGTCGCGAAATCCTACTGAAATTTTCCGTCCGACACCATCATGAGCATTGGAATTTTCTTTGATAACTTTATATGAACCAATGTAGTAGAACATATGCTATTTTCTTAATATTATACTTGCATAATGGCGAAAATCAGGTAAAATATGATTTTCAACTACCCGAAATGGTATTATATTTCTATCGTATGAAATTCTGATAAATTGTTGATATTTTATTGATAATTGATATTATTTCATTTGAATATATTATGAAGTAAATAAATAAACTGATTGAGGTAACTTCTTTGGGCCTTTGAGCGTATTATCATATTTTAAATGTACATTAAATCATTAATTTGAAAAAAAGTGTCTATATTAAGAAAAGTTACTCAATTGGGTTTAAATTTCTAATAGATAATTAAAGCTTCTTCATTTCCTCGATGGTCTAGGAACCTAACAACTGTTGATTTCCCATAATTTCAGAAATAATTGACTTTATGTTATAGCACCCCCCCCCCCCCTTT
>LQRL01060649.1:3928-25150 GCA_001703475.1 Hydroides elegans
ATTGACGTCATTATATCTAAAACAGTTTTTTTCTGATGTGGTTTTATGTTTTGCTGAGGCCTTACGCAACATCTAGTCTATAATAAAATTCCCCCTTCTCATGCTTTGTTGATGGCAATTGTTTCATTACCAAGCAACCGTCTTTTAAATCTGCTTGAACGCTATATCATTTGCGCATTGTCTAAACTGGAGTTGAACAGTCCGTAACGGTGTCAGACATACACTAATACAAAGAGGCCTAGAATCGCTCGTTTTTCTTCCAGTGTGACCACCCAAATCGCTCCTGTCGCTGTGATGCCGCTCGTCGCTCCCCGTCTGGCCAGTATCTAACTCCGATTCGTTGATGCTTTCCATATGAGTAATACTTACATAAAAGCATTAAGTTTCAATTAAATAAATATGCTTGATACCCTTTTCTTTGTATTTCTTATGGCACTCATAATCATGTTTCAATAACCGATGTCATTTTGTCGGAATACTTTATTAGAAATATGAAATTCACTTTCCACATTTCGTTTCCGCAGTGAATTCAGCACAAAGCAGTCCCTGATCCTGACCATCAACACGGACGCATGCAAAGGACAGGAGAACCAGGTCAACTATCTGGAGCACGTGCAATCCTTTATTACACTCAAGGCATCCAGGCGTGGCGATGTGACACTGTACTTATTGTCGCCCATGAACACCACGTGAGTGAATACAAACCGATCTTTACTCCAATAAATGTAGCTTTTGCAGATAGGGTCCGAAAAATAACACTGAAGTTGAGGCGTTGGTTACATCGTTTTTTTACCTCTAAACGTATTTGAGACCTGAAGATATAAACGCCTATAACAGAAAACGTTCATAGGTACATGTACTTGTTCTGGAGCCTATGTAACTATTGACGTCACAACCGGCATGTCCATTTTACTCGCAATTTTATTATATATTTATAAATGAAGCCCCTCGTTTTCCCCTTTACAGATCAATGATCCTGAGCCGACGCCCCAAGGACGACGAGAGCATGGACGGCTTCACCAAGTGGCCCTTCATGACGACGCACACGTGGGCCGAGAACCCGAGGGGCACGTGGAAGCTCTTTGTCATCTTCGATTCGGACGAGCCCCAGTATGGCACTCTGTTTGAGTGGTCGCTCATGCTGCATGGCACCAAGGTATGGCTGAAACAATATACATGTACATGCACATAAATCAGATTGAGATGAGCGCCGAAAGTTGATCGAAAATTTGACAGCAAACTAAACTTAAATTAATATAAGAGTGACACTTAAATTGTATTGAAAGTATATATATATATATTTTATTTTCTCCTGACGTTAAATTCGAAATAAAAATGATTTGATGAAATAATATGAATACCTATGCCCTATATTTAGCAACGCCTAAAAGTTGATTGACCCTGATATGTATACAACATTAGTACTTTGGCACTTTTCAACTGACTTAGGCCGAGGTTACACTGAACTTTTTTTCAAGCTAGCAGTTATAAAAGCGAGCTTTTTTAGTGGTTACACTGACGGGAAAAGAAGTGAAAAGGCTTAAAAATATAGGTTTTCTCCCGTTTCCCTCCAGTATTTCAAAAGAAGTTAAGTGAAATGCATGGTGTCAAACAAACTCAAATGAAGTTCATTATTGTAAAAATGACGTTTAAAAAAGTCACTTTTTTCCCCGCTAGCAGTTTTTCCCGCTAGCTTTTTCCTCTGTGTTATAGCAAGATTGTCGTGACAAAACGCAGTGTAACCACTTTTGACTAAAAAAAGCTAACGTGAAAAACAGCTGCTGCTTTGTTTGACACGAATTTTTATAAAGAAAATAGAGGAATAGCAGTGGACAAAATAGAGGACTAATCCCCGACGTGAAAAACTGCTAGTTCAGTGTAACCGCGGCCTTATACTGAATGACATTTACAGTCAAAAGGTAATATATAGTTTTTTTTAGTATGGCTCAAAATTTCTTAAGAAACGTCGACACGTGACAACCTTTATATATGTACAAAAAAGCGACATTTTTCTTCTATCTGTAACGGGGACTGAATTAACCAAAAGACCCGCTGAGGCCAAAAGACATTGTGCTTGCATTTTTATCCGATAGAAAATCTCTAAATAATCATACATTCGATATGCTGACGCTATCGGTTCTCTCATTGACCTACCCCTAATATGATTCTTCCATTCTTAGATCAGTTGTTAGATCCACAAATAGAGCCCTGAACTTATAATTTAACTTCCTTTTCGAGTAAAATTAAAACGGAGTGAAAATAGAACAAGGGAAGAGATATTTAAGAATTGAGACTAATGTGAACCACACTATAAATTAACAACCATGTTTTACTTTAATATTTATTGAAAGAAATATCCAAAAATATACCCTATCATATGGACATGTTTAAGTGTTGCTTCATTTCCACCCAACCCAAAGTCGTATGGCAAAGATTATAACGATAATTATAATAAAAAAACCATAGATCTTCATTTTCAATAAACTACCCTCTTATTATACTCGTTTACTGTAATTCGACTAAATAAATAAGAAAATAACCCTAGACATAAGAGATGGAAGCAGTTATATCTACAACAGAATGACGCGTGTGCTTTTATAAATCCAGAGGGTCAATAACAATTTAGCCAATAATCCTGATTTTATTCCTTTTCTTTAAAATAAAAAATATGAAATTAACAGGAATGTCCCTGCCGGGAAATATCCAAATGGATATAACCTATCAGGCGCGGATCCAGAAAATATTGAACCTGGGGCGCAACTGTATAAATTATCAGGCTGAACAGGGGGCGCAAATTATTTTTTTTTGTCTTACATATAAGGGGGAACAGGGGGGCGTGCGCCGGGTGATTTATATGGTAAATTCGCGCCTGCCTTTTGCGATACATAGAACATTTTGATCTATAAAAAATAGTAATCTATAGAAAATTAATGGAGTTTCTTTTACCACATGTACATGTACATGTAAATGTTTATACATTATACCTGTTTCTAGGATTCGCCATACACCGGTCAAAATGTGGATATGAAGCGACACTCCAAGTTGGCCGTCGTCAAACGAGAACATGAGGCTGGATCTAATTTCCAATTTTAAGCGGCCTTCCCGGGTTTCGCGTCTTCTCGGAATAAAATCTGTAAGAAAAGCCTTACATCAACCGGACCTTTAGGCAAAGTTTATGACAGATTTACGATGTCATTCAAAAAAGTTTAACAAGCACCGATTGAACAACTAAAATGGGTCATCTACTGAAAAATCAAATTAAGATCGATGACAGTAACAACTGCTTATGAGAAAAAATCATTTAGAATAAGTTAAGAAGATAAAAAAGTTTTATCTATTGATGGAAAAACATCAATCTTTTTACAGAAGTAATGATGAAAGGACAATAAACATAGACATAAGAAAATAAACAATGAATACAATAATCGGTGAATAAATACAATTAAGACTGAAGTTGTCAATATTATAAAATCGATTAGAATGAGTATAATATTAAATCAACATGTTTTTTCTTGAAAATGAATTATAGGACCATCACAAAAGCCACAATTGCTCGATTCTTATCAGCTAAATAAATAAGATTTTTTTAAATATTACACGATTTGTTAATTAATTGTGATTTTTGTGACTGCAGAATTTCTTGTAGAAACGTATTTTGCGCATTAGAAGTTGAAATACTTTAATGCTAATAACCGAAAGATATTGAAAAAAATATGACTTTGTTCTTATCAAAGTCTTTCTTATAACTACAAATGTTCTGTAAACTGTAAATAAAACAGTGTATGATATGTGAAGTATTCAGATAATTATCTAGTCAGCTATGTTATATTATTTTGTGTTTATATCAAATATAATTATGTTTATCAAGGTGGAATGACAAAAAAATAAAGGCTGAATTCTAAAACAATCCAGCATATTGATTAAATCAAATTATAGGGGCCGTGCGATCATTTGCACAGATGGATAAAACGCTCACTGGGTGCAAATTCTCTCTCGGCTCTTCTAATTTCACTTTCCTAGCTGAATCTTCTGACTGCATTGTCTTATTTTAATCCAGTGTCAAAATAAACAAACTGCGACATAAAGCGTTGTTTTATTATATATTATAAATACTTTAGTGCTATGTTCGGCTTGATAGAATATTCTTCTTAATTTTGCAAACCTCCTCGTGGTTATAAAATGAATTTTTACAATCGCACCGAAAAAATTGAGTTCAAATTATGTAATCAAAATGACGTAGATCTAAATGGGAGCATTTTTTGTCAAATGGATTGGCAACGTATTCATACACGTATGATAAATAATAAATTTGTTAAAGGATTGGCAAAGTTTTTAATACATGTATAAAGAATGATAAAGAATTATGTTCCCGCTGTGTTCAATAAAAATACCTGGACAGACGGGGACAGCCAACGAGCAGAGTAGAAATGAATGAATCAATTTACCTATAACGCTCCTAACAACATGGCCACATGGAAATCAGCGCATATATATAAATATAATCTACATGTTCAGGCGCGGATTTAGAGGGGGGCGCACCCGGCGCACGCCCCCCTGTTCGCCCTTATATGCAAGACCAAAAAATAAATCTGCGCCCCCCGGTTCAGTCCGATAATTTTTACTGTTTGCGCCCCCCGGTTCAACATTTTCTGGATCCGCGCCTGATGTTTAATATTCAAATAATATAATTTAAACAGAGAGGAAAGGTAGTTAAAACTGTGCCACCGGCGATTTGAAGCCACGAGGAGCGTATTAGCGACGCCGCATGCGTTTTCGAACCGTTTTTATCGTTGACAATCATAAAATAGCTTTCTGCATTGACTAAGCGAGGTCAATAAAATTCAAAGTCTATTTGTCTGCAAGGACAGAGACTATCACTATTAAAATAAGATTTGCAAAATCCATCAGCCACCAAATAGCATAAAACATATTTGTCTAAATTACTAATACAAGCCAATATCAAACACATATTCATATTTAACAACCTGTTATTTTATCAAAATTGGAAAATTATTCCACATTAGATTACCGTTTCCCCTCTGACCATCTACTCACAAATTACATTATATGGTACAATAAACAATTGAATAAGAAACTGTAAGTAAGCTGTGCGTAGAATATATAAGATCCCATGACGGTACACAAGTAGTTTAGAAAGTGAGTCGTGTATATAACAGCTTTGACAACAATTTTGTTTATATATTTCATTGATATATTTCATTCATCATGAATATTCAAGAGAACAAAAATGAACTTAAAGACATAACTTTCCTTATAAATGAAAGCACATGCTCAAAGTTTCCGGATATAAGAGATATATTTCCACCACGAGATGAAGAAAGTGACCCGGAAGAAATCAATTTGACTAGATATGATGCAGAAATGCGGGTTAAAAAGCGGTGCTTTTCAGACGACTCGCGCACAACTCAAATCATCTTGTTGATAGGCATACTTATTGAAGTGCTTGTAGATGCACTTAAACACAAACGGGATAGATATAGATACAGGGGTTTGAAGGAGAAGCTTCAAGGAAGCTTCCCATGTGGTTTGAGAGTCGGTCCAGTTGTCGAATTGGATTATCAACTTCAATTGATTCCTCTCGGTGAGAAAGGTGTCACCGAATTAAGGGAAATAGATTATGAAAAACAAATCACCAAACATATGTCAGTTCGTTTAAGGAATGAAGCAAGAGAGGAAGTGTATTCTGAACAAATACTTGATGATTTGGAGTCTGACCTGATAGATATCCTGAAAGAGGAAAGTCACATAAAAAACACCGTTCAGGAAAAAGCAAAACAGGTAAGAGCATTATTTGTTAAAAGTTAACGCAATGATGACGGCATTATATATTATCTGCATATCATCTTCTATTAAATACATTATTGCAGATAAATCGCATGTGTGATGTTGAATGAGGGCCTCTAAAACGCCTCACGACGGGGTGCATTTTAGACAAACCGGTTTTATCAACGGATAATCAGCAAAATTACTCAAAAATTGGCATTTAATTTATATAAAAGAAATATTTAATACATCGATATTGTTGTTTTTATGCTGTTTAGCAATCAACAACAGTATTGATAGTTGTATGGTACTCTGATGGGCAGGCAAACAAGCTGTTAATCTGTTAATGTTAAATGATATTACTGCCGTTAATCGAATTCACCTTTTACATTTTGGTTTAATCTTTTCCAAAAAAAATTAATTATTTTTTGAAATGTTAAAGAGGGCTGGACATTATTTAAAAGGGACAATTTTTATTCAGACACTGGTATTTTGAATCTCGATTAGGATTCATTGTTTATAGTGCTTTGGATAGTATCCGAGTTTTCATTCGGATGAAAAAGTAACATTTAACAAAGGAATATACAAAATGATATGTCAATACATTTTCTGTTATTTCAAAGAGAACATCAAAACCTTTATAGATTAATATGCTTATCCAAGATACGTTTACCTCGATAATTCGTTTCGTTTTCAATATTTTGATTTTAAAATACATGCATGTTATACAGAAATGAATTCCTTACAAGGGGCAAAAATCTAGAACTTTGAGGCATTGCTCTAAATATGCTCACACTTGGGAACTTTTCAAGAATCTTAGAAAATTTCCTAGTTTTTATGAAAAACTGCAAAAACGATTTTCTTTATTCTGTTTCGATTTGCGAAAAAAATGTCATCACATATTCCAATCAGCATAAATATTATCATATTTGCACTTGAAAGTGCTATTTTCGGGGATTTAGACACACAAAAATGAAAATAACTGCTCTCGATTTTCGGCTATTTAGGCTAAGTCCAATGTAAAAACCCTAAATTTTGTAAAGGTTACACCAATTTGGGCAAAGCAAAATACAATAAAAAATGTATGTATATTGCATTTTCAAATTATTAACATAATCTGATAAAATATAACTTGATTCGTTAACTCATTTCTTTTTAAATGAACTTTAAGTCCCAAACGTATGCTGGGTAAGCATATTAGTATTAAACATATAAGTGCAAAAAGGACGAAGATGCATGTCTAACGTAAGAGATCTGTCAAAAAAGAGATTAAAAAGACATTTACCATAAAGATTGACCTTTCAGTCAAAGTTATTAAATATTCATACAAAACAAAAGAATCTTAATGAGTGAATGTCGAACAAACCGAATTATGTTCGTATCATACCGTATAACGCTAATTAATATATAAATTTCTCCTGTTTATAAATATAATCTACAATTTGTTGTATAGTTTTATTGCATAGAATCAGTTGAGTACTGATGCTCATCCGCTATGTGCGCTATACAAATACTGCACATGCATGCATTGTCCTACTGTAAACCCTCTTACCGGTAATACCATTATTGCGTAACCCCGATAGCTGTACCCACTGAGCCTCTAATTGACGAATGGTAATCAAGGGGATCCATGCATAAAAATACTTAAACTAGCAATCGTTGCGCTGTCATTGTCATTGGTCACATGACTCCTGATCCAAATCATATGATAAAATCGAAACTGAATCACATATTAACCACAGAAAATATGTTTACTCAGAACACAATTGAATCAACCATTTTTCTTAAATGAGGAATTTTCACAACACATGTTTTATGTAGTTATTTCTTTTCATTTCAAAACAATTCTATAGCCTTTTAAAATAATTATTCACAATACAAATTACGTAAACGAAAAATAGTTAAAATAGGTATGTCCGGGAGCCTTTAATTATGAATACGATGGGTATGACAAGAAAGTTATTTTTAATTAGGAAATAAATTACGTATAAGATTTAAGTAAAATGGAGATGTTCTGTTTCAGAGCAATTTAAAGCTTTCTGGATGGAGTATATATGCATTACAGCGACATGCAAAAGGTCTGGGCCTCATGCTCATCTACAGAGGAAATAAACCGGTATTACTGGATCTTATACCAGTTATAAAACAAGGCAAAAACCTACTTCTGTGCGACAGGTCAGTATTGGCTACACTTTGTGTTGATAATAAAAATCAGAGTTCTTTTTTTAAAATCCAATCTGACTCGTAGAAGAAATTAGCTCAACATTTTAAGCGAGGCACACCTTTTGGTGAAGTTTTGAAATGAAAAATTAGTTATCTGTCATTTTATGTTCAATATACTTAATGCCCTTCGCTGTTCAATTTACAATGCAAAATGGTCTTACAATGCTATTGTATTATTATAGTTGCATTGATTTAACATAACATATAGCATATGTCACAAAATTTTCAGCAAACCATTTTATATGCTAAATCTATTACATATAGTGTTGCCTTGAGCCTTTTCATTAAGAGAAAGAGTCATATTTTTTTAATGTTACTGTTACAGATATGCGGCTGGTACTTTCAGTGTGTCGTCAACGGAAGCGGTATACAAGGATAGTAATGATCTTCCAGATTATATGAAGAGTGTCATACGAATTGTCAAAGCATTATTTCAAGAAGCATCCAAAACCACTGCAGACAGCATATTTCAGGAGCAGAAATGTCCATGGATTTGTAACGATAACAAGGTAGCTAGAATAAACTTAAAATTTTGATAAATAGTTCCTCGTAATTTTGTTGATTGTAAATTAATTTCTAGCACAGGAACAAGTAAATCTAACTGTTTATACTAAGGATTGCAAAATGTATTTGGTATCTGTTATGTTTCAGACGAAAGACAAAGTTCGAGAACTCTTTGGAAAAGAAACTTATCTACCTAGCTATTTTTTGAACATCATGGTTCTATATGCATATAGACACATGTCCAAATTCGGTTTAGGAACGCAAAGTATTGAAAAGGGCAAGCAATTCAGCAAAAAACACTTTTGTTTATTCATAATAAATGCTCTTAAAACTGTATGCAAAACAATTCGTGACGTTCATTCAAACAAATCATTACGACTGGGGGTGCAATACCCATTTGGAGAGCAAACAACCTATATAAAACTAAAAAACATAAAACACTTATATTCACTTTTTCCAAAAGTCGAGTCGGAACTTATAAAAGTGTGTACCAGGGAACCGGTAAAAGGTATGTTCAATTGTTTGCTACAAGTTAAATGTGAAATTGTTAATCTTAGAAATTGTAAATTATTCTTGAATTTGAATTATCTAATTAGTTTTATCTGTATCGTTTCATACATATTATTTTCTATATATCTTACGCAAAATGATTTAAATGGTATACCTTATGTTGCTTTTTTTAAACAGCGCCAATAAGAATCCAATCAATTGCAGAACAATGGCCAGACTTATCAAAATATATATTATCAAGAAAATCACATCAATATACACGGAGTGAGTAGATTATTATGATATTAAAAGAAAGCCTTTTTATATTTGGTGTGCATTCATGCATATTCATGCCTATAACAAGGTCTAGGTGCATGGGAATATTTCCTAGGCTACTCTGATCGTTAATATGATAAACAATGTTACAATACCGCCAACAATGACATTGCGTAAAACAAACACTTTTATCAGTTACGGTTTTTATGTTATAAAGGGTAAAAAATATACCGATTATATATTGCTTTGTTCCCATATGCTTTGTTCACATATTGATTAAATTTGTTCCCTTCGTGCAATAACATCGAACAACATTGAACCTCCATATGGTATTCTTTCAATATATTTTTAATTCTCTCTAATGTAATGTAATGTTTTAGCCATTATATATACTCAGAACATAATACCTTCTGAAGATCACAAATATTTTTTTGCAGTTGTTGATCTTGATCCTAAACTCAAGCAACTTTGTGAGATATCGATGGCCACGGTAACATTTGATAGTAGAATATTTGACACACACTTAAACACAACAAGACATAAACCACCAAGTTTCAGAGATGCTGCAATAAAGGTGCAAAAGGAAGTCAAAGTAATTTACCTCTGGAAAAATATTTCTTTACATGACCGAAACAACAAGGTATGATATTTGATCAAATAGATTCGTGTGATCACAAACCTTAATCATAAACAAAAATGGAACAATCATTAGAATAAAACAGGAAAGGAAAAAAAAACGAAATGTTTTGTATATAAATTTATTGTAAGATATTTATTGTAGCCCATGACCAGTTGATATACGTTAGTCTGATAGCATAAATATATATACACCTTGTGTATTTTAATTATAATAGGTATTTCACATAATTTTCTTTACATTATATATAATAAATGTCATATCAAATATGAATAAATGAATACGAAGTAAGCTCAGTAGTTCATATTTTTAATTACAGCTACGGCAACAGGCGAAATGTTCCATCAGTGTATCTACACCACAACCTAATAAAACCTCTTTTTCAAAATTTCAACAGGGGATCGGTAGCTATACTGTTTATAATCCTTTTTACTATATAAGATAATTGTCAACACCCATAAATATAAATAATGTCAATTTTCACCCGATATATTAATGCTTAAGAATTAAGTTGCTACATAGTATCAAATGTATAATTAACATTGAAAATATTGTATAAATAAAGGATTGAAACTCAATACGTTTCAATTTTCTTACAAACGAAGTCATTATGACGTCATTACATGTTCACATGATATTCACTTCTATTTATAAAGAATTAACTAATATACAAAAAGGTTTTGTCAATAATAAGTATTGTCTTATATAGACATTTTGATGTCAACAATAATAATGTACTCATTTTATGACTATTTGACAAATCTTTACGTGGCGTATTAAACTATGAGATATGAAATTTCTATACTGATACAATAAATAGAAGAACTAATTAGTTAGTTAGCAACTACGAGTATTGCCAATAATATTCTAAAGAGTGAAAAAATCAATTTCGCATGTTCTATGAGTATGTTGAATTTGAATCGATTTCATAATGAAGCGACGTCACATTTTGTAGTATCAACAAGAAAAACGACGGAAAGAGGACGAACTTCCTTGAGAAGGTCTTCAACGTCTTCAACGTCGTTAATAAACAGATATAATAAAGTCATTCCCCAGGTAAGACGATATGCATCAGTGACAGCATATTTGATAATATATACTTGCCATAAAGTGATGTGATCTTTTGAATATTGTATTGCTATGATTCAGTAGACTATTCAAGTCTTCTCTCATTGTATTGTTTTTGCTATCAACTTCCTTGTTTTGCTAGCTGAATGTTAAACGTATAACTTTCTACTCATCCAATGTTTCGTTGTATCGAACTTTTTTATTGTCGTTGACTTGATTTGTTATTAATATCAAGCTAGGACCATACAAGTCATGGTTAGAAAAGTACAAAATGATAAAGTAATTGCTCTTTATATACATTTCATTAAACTTCTTTTGCATTTTAGAGGAAGATGAGCCTAGGTCTTCAAGACCCCATTAGGCTTCCAATACCAAGAAAACCAATTGCAGTCAAACCGTCCTCGCGAAAACGGGAACTACTATTGATGCCAGCAAAACCACAAAAAAATAATGCACACATTAATCTAAATCCAAGCCTCATCATCAACGGATTTTATTAGCAAGACCAATCAAGTACAAATTCTAAGCGAGTGCTCTTGAATATCTGTAAATCGTTCTATAATAGAGGAATTGGTGGACACTTCGGCCCTTTTCGCAAAAGAACACGTTTTTGATTAACTAAATGAATACAGGGTTTATATCAAATAGCACGTGATGACATCATTAACGTTCTTATGGAAAAAAATAAAAATGGCCATATGATATTAAATGCAATCATTTAAACGTATTAATAAAACAATGTGAAATAAAATTTGTATTAAACATATATATGATTTAAACTATCGATCTTGTTGTTGTTGTATAAACAATTTTATCAAGCCAACGGTTAGAAGGCATTTGTCAAGAAAGAAATGCATGTGCTTACATATATTTTTTGTGAATTGTGTACACATTTGATGCATGTTATGGAAATAAGAACTACCGATACCGATTTCAACTCAAGTTAGCATTGCTGCGTTAAATGGCTATGATGCGACTTTTATGTATGCCAAGAAAATCAACTTTTGTCCAGATAGTCATGTTTTGTCAAGATAGTGATTTTTTTAACTAAGGACTGATGCAACTTTCCTGACCGTTTTTCCAAAGATATTCTAATATTTATCTTCATTTAGTTAAAGGCTCTCTTAAGATTGGTACAATACAAACGTTAATTAAGGTTGATCACGTGACATATACTTTATTGTGATGACACATAGTGCAATTTGGCAAGAGAACCTAAGACATTTAGACGATTGACATATACATGTGATCCTTATATTAAATGAATAAATATATTTTCTTATATGATAGGTATAAGGGTTTTCTTCTAACAGGTCTGAAATAAGATGGAACAATTAAACAAACATATTATACGTACATACAATAAAATATAAACAAATTAATAAACTGATAAGGTCTAAGGTCAATCAAAAAACATTTCTAAAATAGTATGGTTTTCACTTTTCTGTTTTTTTTTTCAGTTATATACTCCAACAAAAATATCCATATGGTTTCTTTGTGTATATGATATCTACCATATGCGATGAAATGCGACATATTATATGAGATTATTCATGAGAGGGTCAAGAGAATCAAACCAACATCAAACACGTATCCTTTGACCAATGATACAAAATCATTCATATTGCACGAATGAATATTGACACTTATATTTGGCTGAATAACAAAGATCCGACACCTTATTTTGTAAATAGAAATCATGGAAAGGTGAATCCATGTGCAATTTCTTTATGAAAATCATTTGGCACATTTAATAGAAGTGATAATGTTAGTGATACATGAAATGTATCTCAAGCACAAAATACTATACGAGTTAGAATTCTTATAGAATGTTTAAAACAATACAGAGAGTGATACGGTATGTTAAAATCAACATATCGCATATCATCAACCAACATAATAAAAATGATTAGTAATTGCAAGCCATTCAGCATATAGAAATGGGTTAAAAGTACACAAATAAAACTAGAACGGTGAGTTTTATCATCGATCTAATAATCTCTGATAATCAGTATTTAACTCCGTTTAATTAATTGTAAAACCCATTGAAATATATAACTTACCCCGATTTTTTTAGATGACAAAATATTTATGTATCTTTGTTTAAGTGATAAAACATAGTTTAGGTTTATATGTTGCATAAAAAGGTATAAATATTGAAAACTAATGAAAAAAATAGGTAATAAGTAAAGGTTAAAATGATTCTTGTCAGATGATATGTTTTAAAGGGGACAAAACAATGGTAGTACACCCTAGAGACGAATAATAAATTTACTTAATAATACGAATATATGCTTAATCGTTGGTTCAATTGATGAAATTTGCAGGTGTTCTAGTGTGCTAGTGAGTGCATCTACGAAAAGCTCAAATGAGAAATTGTTTCTGTAATATGAAACTATATCTTTTAATTCAAAGGTGGAGTTATCTATTTCATTGGTTGAAGGATAGAGTAACTACCTGCTATCACCTATCATTCAATATGCAAGGGTGCTATAATGTTTGAGAGGTGCATATACTTACTGGAAGACAAATTAAAACTAAATTGTGCCATTTTAAATGAGTGATATTTTTGGAAAGCCCAATACGCACGAACACTGCTACGATTTGCGGGGCGTCTTATATTTGCATAGTTAAGAATAATTGTGCAAAAAATCAACCAGCTTTAGATACAACAACTATATAAAAACACTAATGAATACGTTTGCCTCACTGTGACTCCTTTTATTGCTTTATCTTAAGCAAGTTTGCACTTTGTCAACAATATCGTTCGGGATTTTCCCGTAAAGACCAGTTATTGTTTTTGTTTGCTATTTTGAGTGTTTGCTCTATATATCGAACTTTGCTCAAATGCCTTGGGTCATCAGTTATATGTTACTTTATTATTGTTTAGAGCACCACAATAGACACACGTCAGCAAATAATAAACAAGTAAAGCATGAATGGGTTTTGATTGGCGGCGTTATTTTTGACAATAATAGTTGTTTGATTCTATAATTGTGGTCATAATTTCATTGTATCATGCTAAGCAAAGAATTGGTATTTATTTGAATTATATAAATTGAGTATATGAAAATATATATATTATTATGGAATCAACTGAGAAAACATATGATACTTATGATATATCAAAACTAATATATGATCACACAAAATCAACATTCCCGAACATAAAGGAACTATTTCCACCACGAGACGAGGAAAATGATCCAGAGGAGATTAATTTGAGACGCTATAATGCAAACAACCATATAAAAGAACGTTCACATGTCAGCAACTGCTCTATTACAAAGACCTTATTATTTATTCGAGTATTAATTGGAGTGATAGCTAATGAATTAAGGAAGCTACCCGGACGGTATAGATACAGGGAGTTGGAGACTGTTTTACAAGGAAGCTTCCCATGTGATTTAAGGATAGGACCCGTGATTGAATTGGACTACCAGTTTAAGTTGATACCGCTCTGTGATGAACAGGTCGTTGAATGTACGGAGCGGGGCTATAAAAGGCACAAAAGTAAACTGATGTATGTTTATTTAAAGAATGATGAAAGAGAGAACCTTTCTAAGCAGATCCTTCACGAATTTGAATGGGATGTGTTGAGCCTACTAAGAAATCAAGATCAAATAAAGGAACGTGTGGCTGAGAATGCATTAACGATATTTAACCCGATCAAACAAAAGTGCAATTGTATTCAATGGATTTTACCTAAAAAAATAAATACATTACTTATTTTAAACTCTAAGGTGACCGTTTTATAAATGCTAGTATTGATATAAAAGGCTATAACCGAACAAAAATCCTATAACGTGATTAATTGTGCATGGTTTGAAACTTTATACAGCTAAAATATGCCATTTAGTTCAACGACCATGGTGGTTTATATAACTTATATAATAATCAAATTGTAATAGTCCGAACATTCATTGCGTTATATTTTTAATTCAAAAATGTGATATATTTTTCAAATGAAATTGAATTAAAAAGTAACCATATGGTAAATGTATAAAGGTTATTGTTCACTATAATCGTAAACAATACGATCTCTAATATTTCTTTTTTTTTTCAATAGAACCTTGATGAATGGCGAATTCATGCTGTGAAAAAAAACATGACAAAGGGCTGACACTTATGATGTCGCACGGTGGGCACCCTGTATTACTTGACATGATACCAGCAATAAGAACCCATGATCAAAAGCTACTGTTATGTGATAGGTTTGTAATAATTTTAATCAACCGCTTTATATTGTTTGCATTTTTATACTCATTCAAGGCAGATTATATTTTTAGAAGGTAATCATTAATTAAACAATCATGTTTCATTTTGCAAATGAGAAAACCACAATGTAATATTACAATGTAGTTAACAGGTAACAGTTTTATTTAGTACATCATAAAGAATTGATGATGAGAGCATTTATTATATAATCATCTTGCAACAGCAAATAAATCATAGATCGTTAATTAAGTCTCCATTTAGTTACTCGTTATTTATAAAATGATGTGTGATATCATGCAACATCAGTTTCAACATATTGATTAAAACCTATCATAATTACATTAGTGCAATCAAATGAAGTCCTAACCATGTAGTGAAAGTTGTTATGGCTTCACGTTGGTTGCAGGTTCGGGGCAGATGCGTTTTGTGTGTCATCAACTGAAAAGGTATATCAGGATAGCAAGCAATTACCTGATTATATGAAACGTGTGATAAGAATAATCAAATCGCTGTTTCAAGAGGCATCTTCCGAGAGAGCCAAAAATATCTTTCAACATAACAAAAGCATTATGATATGTGATAATGAGGTAAACCTATAATATTTATTTTATATCGTAACTTCATGAATTTATTTTATATAATAAAGCAATATTAGAACTGTTATGAGTAGTTTACTAATCCAACTATCTTGAGAAAATGCATACTTTGTTTGACATGGAAAAGCTCTTTGGAAAAGAATCTTACCTCTTAAGCTATCTATTGAATATTGTGGTTTTTATATGCCTATATTTACATGCGGTCTCTCGATAGCAAATTCAATTTACGAAATAAAAGTCTGCAAGAGGGAAAGCATTTTAGCACGGTTCGACTTTGTTGCTTCGTTCAACAGGCTCTTCAAACTATATGTAAACTTATTATAAAAGCAAATCCTCGTCCAGTTTTGCAATTTTACGTCCAATACCCATTTGGAATAAAACACGGAGGAGCTAATGTTAAAATTAAGAACAGTGAAAGTTTATTTCCACTCTTCCAAACGGGTTTCAACAATCTGGATAGATTGCGTAGTAAATGACAATACACAGGTAATTGATACTTTAACTTTTGCTGCAAAAAAATATCATTTGTATCATCACAACCAACGACGCCCCTATTATCATCAGTATATGAACAGTCAATATCGGTGCTATGATTATTTAAAAGAAAACATATAATCACTTAACTTATTAAGTATACATTATTAATACGTTCGGCTGCATATTGAAGTAGTCATGATATTATAAGAGGATACATCAGCTTTTAATTAATCTAAGCCTCAACTTTCATCAGTCGAATTTCAGGCATGCATAAAACACATACATTCCGGAATATTCCTTATGAAAACACAATTAAATTAATACCCTTTGGATTGAAAAAAAAATGAATACATGAAAGAAGCCAGATTGGCCCATTGGTCACACATATCAAACACCATTGAAAGCAAATAATTTATTTCAAGGCAAATAAGTTGAAGCAAATAATTTATTTCAATGCAAATAAGTTGCAATTATTTGTTATAATTCAATCAATTTGAGCAGGGATTTGATAACAAATTATTTCTAGTGTCAAATATATGTAGTGTTTCATGATGTGTAGTTGTAATTAACAATATACTATCACACCGCTTTAAGTATTTAATACATTTGATATGATTCTTATTTATAATTAGAAGTATATGACTCTTCTCTGATTTTGGTCTGTTAAGTTTTAATCTCATATTGTATATGTGTTACATGCTGGTTTGATTTGAAGCGCTAAAACGCACACCATGTGTCGAGGTTGATCACTGGATAAATGTAGATGCTATACCCAGAGCGACATATCCACATCGAACCTATCGTCAAGGTTTAAACAACTAAATGTTATCATTTTAAAATTATATTTAGTAATACCATAATTAATATGTGATTTAAAAGATCTTTGTTTTCAATGTCATTCGGCTAAAACAAGTCCACAACACATCAGAATATATTATCTGTGAAAAATAAGTCGAGTTGATATATTACTGAATATCTAATGAATATTATAAACATTTATTCATACTACTGTATTGAAGTTTGGAATCTCGACGGGAAACTCAAGATACTTTACGAAAAAGCAAAATTATCAAGGACAAAATACGATGGGTCTATATTTGAAAGATCATCGCTAACAACACATCCACTTTCATTCAAAGACGCTGCAATTACTATTCAAAAACAGGTGGTCGCACTCAAGACATGGAAACAAGCTATAGCATCCAAACATATGCCAAGAAGGGTAAGTTGCTTTGTCAAAATAAGTTTGTATTCCAATTATAGTTTCAAATGTATCTAGTTAAATATGGCTTTGGTATTTAATTAATGTAGCCACAAACCAAGTGTAAGATATATGAATTTCTTTCAATACAATTTTATTAAGGAAAATTGTTTGAAATAGATTGGTTAACAAAAGTACATCTTTATTTAAAAATCACTTAATATTTTCAGAAATGTGCAGTTTATGGGAGTACACCGCGTTTCTCTGCTTTTAATCAACCTAGAAGTAAGAAACCATGAATTTAAATCCAAAGTGATATTCATATTGCAAACATCACTAAAGACGAAAGCTGTTTGTTCATTCATTATATTTAAATGAATGATATATACATAGTTTTACTATTCAATATATTGATCTTATTGTTAATCGGTGGTTTGCAAACATTCTTAGTTATGTATAATTAATTATACGGTTTGGCAAATGCAATAATATCAGTATAATATATAAGAATATGCCACCAGGTACGTTTATCACACGGGGTCATTTCTAAAAAGCAATATACATGATTTATATTTTAATTTATACAACCAAAGTTTATCTATATATAAAAGTATTTACAGTGTTATATATAAAGTATAATATCTGATTATATTATTTAACTAAGTGATGTACTAAATTTCATGAATTGTATGTATATTTTGTAAATTAGCATTTTCTTCAATAGGACAAAGAAAGATTTTTAGAAAAGCAATCACTTCACAGAATCAATCACCCCCGAGACCAAACATTCATCAAAGTGCAGAGCAAAATCATGCAATGGTAAGAATTTTTCTAAATATTAATGTCGCAAACCGATAGAAGAACACAATTATTAGATGAAACTATATATTATGAAA
The DNA here is from genome assembly GCA_001703475.1 of Hydroides elegans. NCBI lineage: Eukaryota > Metazoa > Annelida > Polychaeta > Sabellida > Serpulidae > Hydroides > Hydroides elegans. Next base: position 22,298 of record LQRL01060649.1, read on the forward strand.
TATTTGTCATAACTTAAATTATCATATTTTATACAATTAAGTTTAAAGAGAATCATTTAAACGTGTGCAAGCAAGTGAGTCAAATTGAGATAGCATATACAAACTATGTACAAACGACCAAAGATTTATATAATTATCCAGTCTAATTGTGTTTTCGCATCATTCATGTACTTGTGTACATAGCATTTACCATATTTACCTTCAAAATTGCATAAAATTACAGAGAAAAGTAAGTTTCGGGAACAGAAAAACGTCAGTTTCTCAGTTACCACGTAAAATATCTGTGGACAAACACCCTAGTGCCCAGAAACGAATATGGCGACTGGTGTCTGCAACTCATCATTGTGACAGCCCTAATCAAGGTCTTAGCCAATGCCTAATCATCAAACCTTTTCGCAAAGAAGCGTGTCAATAGCAAATTAAAGCGCGAGGGTGTGTGATTGCATGTTGTGATGACGGTTATAGAAACGTAGTTCACACTCTTCTCCTAAATTGTCAAACACTTGAGCATGATAAATACTCAATAAATAACATGTGTTTTTTTCAGTTCAAATACCAAACTCAATAACTGCATAAGTGTATATATCTTCACTTATTTAAGCTACCATTATATATCGATCGCACAAATAGTTTTAAAGTTTTTCGTATGACAAAAATAATATATTCCAATATTGTTTGACAAACGTTATTGTCTTCTGATAATCAAACAATTTATTTGCATAAACATTTATTAAAATATGTATTTCTATCAATTTGTATGATTTAACAATTTTGATAATTACTTTGTAATGTATCTTATGTATGAATAATATTACACATTTAATTAATTATAATGTATATTTAAGATATTTTGATTACGTTTAAATGAGTGTTGATTTAGACATGTAATGTTTGTATTTTCTGATTTTTAATATCATGATTTTAATAATGACAATGACAAACTGCTGATTCTTGATGCAAATTAAAACATGTGTACATACAGTACATTTATCTTTTTATTTAAAATGTATATTTATATTTCAATCTAAGGTTGGAAAGTGTAAAATTGGGATACATGTCATATACATTAAACTATATAGTTTTTTGCTTATAAAATAAGATATAAGCAATTTGCTAAAATGTAGAAATTCAGTTGTAGATAGTCCAACATGAATAAGTGTACATATATTCAAATACATAAATATACAGTTGAAATACGATTAATAAATCAAATCAAAGTTCATTTAGTACTTAAAAAATGGTAACGTTAATTCTGTATTTAATAATAAAGAAACGGTTATGTCTTAGGAAAAATTAAACTAGAAACTAATAATTATTTAATTCGGTGCATGTATTGAGGAAGGGAATCACAACAACTGATTAACAATCTAACCGATGAATTAAAAGAAAATAATCTTTAAAAAAAGGCTACTTAAAGATTTTCGTTTGACATAACAACATAAAGTTTTACTGTTTATAGATTTGCTTATATACGCATAGCACATCTTGTATGTGAGTTGTTGTTTCCTTTAAAGTATTTAATGCATATCTTTCATAATATCCGCAATATGATCTACAATAAAATTATGTTTTGATAATGTAATTATTTCTTATAGTATTCAATGTCATTTTTTGTTCGGTGCATACATTCTACTTTTAAATAAATAAACCAATGTAACTTAAAGATTGCACAATTTGATTTTCAAACAAGTCATAACTTTGTAATAGCTTCAAAAATATACCTCTGAATATGACATACCTGCCACTGCTGAGTGACCACATTTACGAAGGGCTGCCACTAACTGTGACGGGGTTGCTTTGGAATTCCCATCTCCATCTTGCCAGGTCAGAAGCATTTGATTGCACTGCTTCCTCGGGTTATCACTGTTTCTCTCGATCTCTTCAATCGTGTCATATCCGATATTCAATGCCTCTGCCAGTAGTTTCCATTCGTTAACCAGCGATTGTGATTTATTGATACAAATGATTCCCTTCCTTATGTGATTGTCTGCAATGACAAATTGCCAATCACAATTGAAAAAGCTCCATTTTGAAAGTTTTATTTGTTAGCAAGATTAAGTATTTTTCATTTGCAACACCATCGCTTCAACTATTTTACACAAATATACACTATTTATCATATAACCATTTACTAAATGATATATGATGCTATTGCAGGCCATTCAAACTTTAGCATGGACGTATTCTGCCCTAAATGTATTAAATGAATACCTCGAGCGCTGATAGATGCCTCGCGTTTGAACTCTCGTTCCTTGTCACGCATGAGGCCCGCTAGGTCTTCACGTCCACAGCCGACTAATGCGTGAACCAGCATTCTCACCTATGAATTGTCATTATATTTGAAATTAATATGTTATATAAAATAAAGAACCATTTGAAACTATACATAATTTGATTGCAATATTGTTTAATCAAAATCAAATTAATGAGCAATTTATAAAACTAGGCAATATGTTACATATTTTTACAATATGTTTGGCAAACCTTATTTGTGGACTTCGGCACACTTTTAATCCATGTCATGAGCATTTCAAAAACGATCGAGTCCGTGGCCGAGTTTACATTGTTGCGCTCGATAGCTTGAAGGCGACTACTCTTGACGCCTAGAAAGGGAGCCATCTTTTTCCATTCATCACCTAGCTCTGATGCAATGTGATGAAGCATATCTTCATCTACAAGACCTTAATGCGGAAAAAGTGTTTGAATTTATATACAATCAACTATAAGTATTATGGTCCTTCTTTTACAGATAGTTTAATCAATAATACTTTTTTTACGTTTTTATGAAGATTTATTTTAAACATTATTCAAATACCGACTTATGCATCTCGTGCGATATCCCTTAAAAATTGG
>LQRL01060649.1:25441-45878 GCA_001703475.1 Hydroides elegans
TCTGCAATGCATTAATCGTAAATAAGATACATAGTTGCGGCTTACTCACCTTTGGTAGTTCAACCAGAAAATCTGCAGCAGGGAGCAGTTTTGTCACCATCTTGATTTGAGTTCCGTCCCGGCCATCTTCATCTTGCGACTTTTCGGGGACTTTCTCAAAGGTCAATGCCTTCACAAAACCATAGTATTTAGGTTTGGCCTTTTGGTAGAACGGATCCTCAACGACGACACGGAAGTTTAATTTGGTATTGATATTGGAATTGAAAACCATTTTCATTTCCTTCACGTTTTCTTCGTGCTTAATATTGCCCTTAAATCGCACATATATTTCGTCTCCTTCTCGCATAATGATATCTTCGCTTGGTTGAGGACCAGATTCGAATCCCTTAGCATGTAATCGGCTAATGACATCATCCGTTTTCAAGAGGGGTGCTGCCCATACTACTATGTCGGACGGATCGCTCCTTCTTTGTCGCAATACAAGCTGTACATGTCTGTCGTAGATGGTCTCTTCTAGCGTGGAGACATTTTTCTCGACCCGTGAATGCAGAAGTTCATCTTTTGATTTCACGATGATAAACCTATAAATATACAAAAAAACGAAGAGTTTGATGAACCAATTGATGGATCAGAGGATCGACATTTAAAATGAAAGACTGATAGAGAATGAAACATAAGAATCTATACATTATTTTTATATTTATATAATTCCTTTGAATTTTAAACAAAACCATACCTGTCAATGGGCCTGTCAAGCTCAAACATGACAATATCTTTGTGTTTGTTTTTCTTAAGAGATACGCCATCTAATGTTGTCCAACATCCAGATTTTCCCTGAACCAGGATCGTCATATGTTCACCCTCTACATCTACATGATATAAGAAAACATTAGCTATCAATAATAGAACAAATTATTATACTACCATTCATAAGATATTACACTTTCACGCACATATTATCACGCTATATGTCAAAGGTAAATGAGGATGCGTACCGGTTTCGTTTCTTTCTGGTCTGAAGGCTGTCATTGGCCTTTGTCTGCTTTCGATCTGTTTCGTTGGTCCTTCCCATGCTGATTTTGGTCGCGGTTGCTCTTTCTTGGTGTTGGGCGATGGAAGTGGTATGTTTACACTGACATTTTTGGTATATGACTGTTTTAAAGGAGTAGTGAATTTGACAATAGGACTTGCTGTAACAAGCCCCGAACATTCGGGATACCGGTAATGTAGATCACTTATCGTGCTGCTATCTACGGGCTGAACCTGTCAAAAAGATCGGGATTTCTGAATATATATAAAATGTCAAAGGATTCTTAGGAATTTTCTTTTTTACATGAATGCATGTTTTGTCTTAAATTAAAAAGAAAATATAATTTACCTCCAACTCAACTTGTGATGGAAATTTAAAGAAGTGTGACTTGATATCGAAACTGACGCGACCATCTACACAGGAAGTCAACTTTGCACCCTCTCTTGGAACTGTATATGTTTCTATCTGAAACAAAAATTTTTTATAAGACATATAGCCATAAAAGTTATATATTCTCTTTGCAAATTGAATATGTGGTCAATAGTATATAATATTGCAGTACATTTTTTGCAAAAATACCTTTGGTCTCGTAACAACAGCAAAAGATGACACTCTTTCAGCACGACATTCGACAAATTTGTACTCCTTTACATCATCCAAAATGATATCGTTTGTTGGTATTTCTCGCCACCAACCACTTTCCAGTTTCATTTTAATTACTGTGTCACGGGCAGGGTTTCGAGGTGCTTGATGTGGGATCAAAATTGAAAGCGGTATAGGAGCCTGAAAAAATGAATATTCATGTAAAAAGATGAATTTTTATTCAACTGAATTGTTATTTACTCTGTTCAAACAATTCTAAAGTTGCACATTATTTACAAATATTTTAATTAAAACTTAAAACTGTATGCAAAATATTAAGAATCCAATAATTTTTTTATAAAACCTTCAAATGATAACAAGGCCATATCTTTACTAACCGCGAAATCATCATCAACATGCGTTATATTGATTATATGGCTGACGAGACTTTCGTTTTGATTCAAATTCAGAGTGCCAGATAGTTGTGAAACACATTTAACAGAAAAGTCCTCTCTATTTGCAGTGTTTGCCATCGCCTTGATAACACACCCTAATGGAATCTCTCCCTCCTCTACGTCCACTGAGTATCTGTTAATATATAAACACTATTCAAGTATTTGTAAGAAAAAAAACTATTAAATAATTGCTGCCTTAATTTTCTTCTAGTAACGATAACGCAATCTTATTGTTTGGGATACTAAGATAAACAGTCGTACACATTAGATTAGACCTTTCCAAATAATTTGTTAGAGGTCAAAAAATCAATCAAAATCTATTAAAAACGTTATATGATATATAAACATACTTACAGCCAATTTTCCCAGTTCTTCGGGTCTCTTCTCTCCGCTTCAAGACGTCTTTCTTCTTCCTCTCTTTCCCTCCTCTTTCGTTTTTCCTCTTGTCTTCTATTTCTCTCCTCTTGTTCACGCTGTCTTAGCTCTTGGCTCTTTTTCTTTTTTATTATCTCTTCTTCTTTTCGTTTTCTTTCTTTCTCCTCCTCTTCTATTTTTCTCTTTGCCTCTTCCTCGATCCTTCGTTTTTCCGCTTCTTCTTTTTCGCGTTTTTCTCGTTCCTCCCTTTCTATCTTTATTCTATCTTTCTCCTCTCTTTGTCTTTTCTCCTCCTCTTCTTTCTCTTTCTTTCTTTGTTCTTCTTCTTTCTTCTTTCTTTCAGCTTCTTCTTTTTCTCGTTGTTTTCTATCCTTCTCTTCCTGTTGTTTTCTTTCTTCTTCCTCTTCCTTTCGTTTTCTTTCCAGCTCTTCCATCTGTTTGAGGTTTCTATCGCTTGCTTCGGCTTCTTCAATGAAATCACTTGCTTCTTTTGCCGCCTCTGCTGTCGCCGCTTCCATTTCGGCAGCAAGCTCTTCGAACTCGGAAAATCGTTTATATGCTTCAGAAAGTGCCATTTTAGCTTCAGAAATGCGGACTACCCATTCTGTGTGAAAACACAACATACAGAAGGCTGGAGTGACATATAAACACATAAACGTGATAACATCACATTTTATAAATGCAATTAATACTGCCAGTCCATTATTACATACAACTATTGCAAAAATAACATACTTCTAGCATTATATTACGTTCATCGTATTTCCATTCGCCAAAATTACAATGTATTCTCGAAGTGGGTTTTGATGTGATCTAGTGTAAAAGAGCCTCGCCGTTCCAGATATTTCAAAAGGAATACAAACGCTTGCCGCATTTGTTTCAAAGCAACACTTATTTTATTGTTATGTGTGTATTCAATGTGTTAATTTGTAGCAGTAATACTGCAGCGCACTATTAAAAGTTCATTTAGGTTGTATATTTGTCAAATGGCTACGATCTGAACATAACTTTGATCGATTAAACAAATAAAAACATATCTTTTTCGCAAAGCATATGATCTTTACTGTGACGCTCCGCTTTCAGTTTCATTTGAAAGGTGTGAGCTGCTAATTATTAAGGGCAATTATTTGTCTATAAACCTATTAAAATTATGTCTGATTTAAGTCGCGTAACTCTACGTGAGTGTCTATGAATACATTAAGAAATAGGCACCATAAATTACAATATTATTTTATCTATATTATTATTACTTTACATGAGATTTCAATAGAAATATATGAAAATAAGTTTCTACTCACCGGCATCCTCACGTGTTGTGATTTTAACTTTTGTCCAGTCGATCTTTTCTTTCTCAAACTTCGTTTCCAACAATTTAGTAATAGATGTAAACGCCTTTCGTAATAGATTCATCCCCTCATTGAGCTCTCCCATATGATCTTTAAAATCAATCATAACTGTGGAAACAGCAGATTTGATGAGCTTCAGTTCGGTTAGCCGAGTGTATTCATGTAGAACCTGTTTGTTGATTTCATCGCGCTCCTTCTCAACAAAATTCCGTGCTATGTCCATTCGTCGTAAAAATGGAACATCCTTTTTCTCACTCATAGCAAGCATGCCTTTGTTTAAAGGCTCCGATGGTTTTTGTTTTGAACTAGAGGTCTTATTTCTTCTCTCAATCACAAATGCGCTATCCATGATGTGTGGTGTGTCTGTTAACTTCTTTATAACACAAGTATCTGAAAACAAAGCTTATCGTCAAACCACTGCATTATTCGAATAGTTTGAAATAGTTTATGACTATGACTATGTAGATAATACCATATTTATTTTTAACATAGCTCTGCAGACCGTCATAAATTGTTAATGTTGTTTTTTATCTAAATTGTTTCCTTTTATACCATTTTATGTTTAAATTTAAGGCGAAGGCTCAAAATGTTTCCCTTTAAATTGTATATGGTTAAATTAGAATAATGGTTTGAGTAAACACTTACATGTACTTATAGATTTAATTAAGGGCACTCAACTGAAGGGATACATCTTTTTACATTTTATGTTGTTAAAATCACACATCTAAAATACACAATAAAACGTTTACTAAACCTTATTATGAATTTGCAAAACTTTTTGAAAGTCAACTATACAAACAAAATAACTATTAAATGTTTATCCTTTTAAAAACAAAATAAGTCCAAATTCATTATGCTGAGAAGTTTAATTTGTTTATAAGAAACATGATATGTTTTAACGCTTTTTGCGCTTTGCATTTATGGATAAAATTCAAATAGATGTCAGATATGTGATTTGCACCGTCAAACCATGAGGAAATCATGAAAAGGATGCACAAATTTATCATCGATAAATTTGTGCTTGGTATATACTTCCACCGAAATTTGAATAATATTTTTCATAGTTTGAATGCTTGTCGTCATTTAAAAATTCTGCAGGTTTTTCTATTGAACATTATTTTTTTATTTTTGAATTTACGTTATCATTCTTTTATTTTAAGTTTCAAAACTGTTTCACTATACACAACAATGTGTGTTTCCATTAAGCGTTTATTGTAATCATATAATCATAAATGAAATATAACATTTTTGTTGGTATTGGAACCTAAATACCATGCTAGTATTAGCCTATAAGTCGGCCATAACTGTACATAGATATCAAATCAAGTATAGTAAAAATGAAAAGAAGTTTAATCAACAAACCTTTATGAAAATAGAAAAACAGTTTGAACGGCTGTGTAGCCACCCCTTCATTCAATAACTTAATATATAATATTTATCAAAATATTTATCGTAGATTCTCTTCAGAAAGTGCACTTAACAAAGCTCTATCAAGGTCAATTAGACGAGTATATATTTTCTCAAAACAACGATTCTCACGTTGGCCCTTTATTTGCGTTATAGTCAACCACATAGAGGAAACTACTCTTTCACTTTAGCATAAAGAATTATTTTCCCTGCGCATGCTTTGTAGCGTTTACATTTCATAAGAATGTCACAAGAATCGTCAAGTTTATTTGAGCACTGACATATTTGACATGTATTCCCTTATTTTCGATAATTTTGAATTTGTATTTCTAAAAAAAATGTCAAAAATAATTTATTGAGAATTGTATTTTTAGAAACACATCGGTATATGCATATATATTTTTATGTTGTTTTGTGTTTTTTTGACAATATGCATAAACATCTATTTGATCGTTAGATTTGATTCAATACCAGTTTCTTTTAATTCTGTAACAAAAATACATGATTCAACAACAGTCAATCAATGAAAAATTTGCGAACAAAATTATGTTTTTGGCATAGAATGAAAATGCAATATGAAAAAAAATCTAATATTATCAGCATCAGTGTTCGTGTACTGGTTCTAAAATGCATTTACATTATACTATATGTGTTTTTACATTTGCGATAATACAATAACATACCTTCAACTCTCCTTGTCTTATAATCTAATTATTTGGATGTTGATACATGTATCCATATTAAATAATTTTAAATAACCCCTCGTTTAGGCAAAAGGTTTTCTGCAAGTAGGCTCTTTTTATAAAATGAGTGTGAAATTTGTACCTTTTTCTAAGAAAAGCACCCGATGTACCTTGCCTTAGAATTGCATGCAATGGAATGTCATTAGATTTTTTAAAAGATTTCTTTGAAAGAATCTATTACTAACCTGTCGGTTTGGCATAATCTTACAATAGAATAGTATTTTACATTATGTTATCCAAGCTAAAGAAAATGATTTATGATTTAATAATTAAATGGTATGTAAATGATGCAAGTAACTCGGTGTAATCAATACAAAATAAACGATATGTTAATCTGTTTACACAGATTATAATGTGAGTTGATAAGGTCTAGCTTTAGTAATTATATTGAAAAATATAATAACTTAAATAAGTGACATATTTGAATTGAATTCATATAAGAATAAAAGTATATAATATTAATTACATACGAAATAACTACATTTTAGTTTCAATCAAAACATGACTACATATCAGAAAACTTTAATTCTGATCAATTGAAAAAATATATAGAATGCATGTACTGGGTGTACCTCATAAATAAGAAATATTATATCAAAATAAGGACGTAGTTTTCTAAGCGCATTAAAGTCTCCTGCTATGGCCATAGAATGCTCAAGTGTTGACAATGGTCTATTTTTATTAACCTGTGTATGTTTTAGTTTCGCTTGACTACACTATGATCACTTAGTTCATTTGAAGTAGCAACAGTTGCGGTCAATATAAATCTTTTGCTTAAATAGGGGATTCTTTCTTGTTGAACTTGACTTGAACTATATAGAGTCGTATGGGAAACATGTTTAATATCACATACATTTTTTTATTTACTTTTATTCATGTAGACCCCTATAATCATATTCACACAAGAATAATATTGTTTTGATTGTGTGTCCCAATATCCTTAGGCAAGAAGCCCCCGATCTAGCATGCTAGGTCAAAAGCCCAAAAGTGAATATTTTGTAATATTTTAAATACAGTGTATACTTAATATGATTTCTTGGGTTAAGGTTGGACAATTAATATGGTAAATGTAAGGTGCTATTTAAACGTGCGATTGACATCAATGAGTGTAAAGAAAGTATTGATGAAGTTGATGATTGCAGCCCATTTAATTAAACTCGTCAAATACACAAACAAATTGACTCATTATATCAAAAGCGAGAGTTTATTGAAGGGTATAATAATCAATGCTACGTTTATTTATATTTAGTAAATAGAATATAATAAACCTGATGGATTTAATTATGCATACAAAATATGTTTATGAACTTAAATAGCGCCATGTTATCGCGTGTGATGAATGGAGCAGCACTGTAAAGGTCGATTTTCTAAAATTAACATATCATTGGTAAGCTTATGATAAAACAAAAGAATTGCAACGACATGCGATATTTGTGAATAGTCATTGCATTTCCTTCTTCAATCTACAAAAAAGAGATTGCATCTTTTATATACTTGACGATTTGGTGTGGCAACCATGCACACTTTCAACATTCATTTTCAGTTAGATATCTTTAAGCAAAAGTAACTGTTCATTATGTTATTAAATTTTACTATCATTGATTACAATCAAGTTATCAATGACATTGATGATTGCAAAATAAAATAAACCATATACACAACCATATACACGACTAAATCGACTAATTCTATGGATAATCACATTCTAAGACTATTTAACATATACTTATAACTGAATTTTATGTTTAGATAAAATGATAACATAAGTTATATTGTTCATTCAATCATAAACACAGCGCCATTCTTATCAGCAGCTTTTCAACGCACTTCTTTCATTAAATCCGCAATACGATCTATAAACAAAAAATGTTCGGGAATGCTTTTATTGTAATTTGGAGATATCTTGCTAAATATATGTATTTGTAAATTTGCTGAATTTGCTTTGCATTTGACACCAGAACTTTCATTAATATTTTAGTAAATATAAGAGTTTATTATTCTGTAACTTTTTCTTTTTGACATTTCCAGTATATGATGATTTATCATAAACACTGCTGGTATTATCTGGAATGATCCCGCAAAAGGATCCATTCCATTACTTAAAACTATCACAATTTATGCCTAATAAATATCACTGTTTGTCTTTTGAAATATTGAAATATAGCAATATAACTCTAAGCTTCAATCAATAACCATACCTGCTACTGTTGAATGACCACATTTGCGCAGCGCTTTAACCAACCTCAAAAGCGTGGCACTCTCTTCGCTCTCTTGCCAGTACAAAAGCATTTGGTTACACTGATTTCGTGCATTATCACTGCCCTTCTTTATCTCTTCAATAGTGGCTTCTTCGATATTCAAAGAATTTGCCAGGGCCGTCCAGTTCTTGACAAGTGCTGGTGACTTAGAAATACATATGAATGCCTTCCTCAAGTGATCTCCTGTAATAAATTAATACAAATTGTGGTTTTTTGTTGCAATTATGTTCCAAAAATGACATATTAATAAAATCTTTATCACAATTTGTAGCAAAAACACTTTTCTTTCTCATTTCAAATATATTGTCATCATAACAATAGTCACAACTTAAACGTGCAGATATTACCTCGTGCACTAAGAGCTGCTTCTTGCTTGAATTCCATATCCTTTTCATGCATTAGTCTTGCTAAATCCTTTCGTCCACAACCAGATAGAGCATCAATAAGTTTACCAACCTATCATTATATTTTGAATGGATAAAACGTTTTTTTTTTAATTTGGCAAAGCTAATATATGTTATTTGACTTTCAAATTATCTTCCGACCGTATGCTATGACACACTTTTAATTGTGATATGTCGATTAAATTATCTTGATATAATGTCAAATGTAACAGCACTTAAATAAATGCATCTTTGAGGAAACATTAAGCGTATATAACGCTATATATAAAGAAAACTTATGCTGACCTAAATGCAATATGCATTATTTATCGATTCGATAATTTATATATTTTGATATTATCCATATGTAATGGCTAGAAAACAAATTGCCATCTTACCTTATCTGCCGATTTTGGTTCACTTTTGATCCATGTGATTAGCATTTCAAACGCCATTGAGTTCGTGGTCGAATTAACATTGTTGCGTTCAATGGCTTGGAGGCGACTACTCTTGACGCCCAAAAAGGAAGCCATCTTTTTCCATTCATCACCAAGCTCAGATGAAATTTGGTGCAGAAGATCTTCGTTTACAAGACCTATATAAGAGAATGATTTATTATAATTAGTAGTGATGCAACATATAGTCTACATCAATATAGCTGTATATATGAATGTATCTAAACATTTTAATGTAGAAATTCTAATCTCTTTAAACATGTATCGTAAGCGCTACCATAAATTATATTGAAATACCTTCCGGTTTGACCTTCACTGCTGTTCTGTTTACGATAGGCATGGGTTCTCTTGTATCCGCCTAATTCAAACATGAGAACATAACCATAAAAGGAAATTATATTTAAGGAATCTGTCTAAAGATTTTCGATGAAGTATAAATAAATGTTGCCCCTTGAAGAAAAGCAAGAAGTGTGTATGTGACTGGTACCCACTTACAGTTATACCCCAAATCCTGGAGCGATCCTGGAATACTCAGGAATTTGTATACATCTTGGATATATATAATGAATATATCATTCGATAACAGGTAATCAATAGTTTTAGTAATGGTATTGCCACTGGTTAATTTTAATGTTTAATGTCATTATAGAAAAAATATATTACCTTTGGTAGCTGAACCAGAAACTCTGCAGCAGGTAACAGTTTAGTTACCATTTTGGGGTTTCCTTCTTTTGTGGCCTCCTCTGATGTCCTGTCTGGAACTTTTTCAAAGGTTAACCCTTGGACAAATCCATAGTACTTTGATTGGGCCTTCTGATAAAATCTATCTTTAACATCGACACGAAAATGTAATTTACTATTGATATTGGAATTGAACACCATTTTCATTTCACTCCCGTTTTCTGGTTCGATATTACCCTTGAATCGAATATGAATTTCGTCCCCTTCGCGCATGATTATATCGGCGCTAGGTTGGGGACCAATAGCAAACCCCTTTTCCTTAAGTCGATGAATGATAGCTTCCGTTTTTAAAATGGGGGCCGCCCATAGTAACAAATCGTACGGGTCGTTTAATCTTTGTCGTAATACAAGTTGCACATGTCGGTCGTAGAGTGTTTCTTCCAAAGTTGAAACATTTTTTTCTGTCCGCGATTGTTGAATATCATCTTTTGATCTCACAATTATAAACCTAGAATTGAACAAAAACAATGGCTTTTCGATAAGTTGAGGGTAATTTGCACGAATGTTTAAAACAACGAAGATTATCATCTTATACTATACAGACCATTTTGACATAACTGGTAGAGCAAATGCAGGATAATCTTAAGGTATCTGGTCATTTATGCTTAGATAACGACTAGCGATAAGGAAATGGGATGTCTAAAGTTGAAGTGTGAATTCGCACAAAATTTGACCAAGAGTTCGATTTCCATCAGCAATTGTACCTTTCAATCGGTTTATCTAGCTCAAACATGACAATTTCTTTATGTTTGTTTTTCTTCAGAGGAACATCATCCAATGTTGTCCAACAACCGGATTGACTCTGTGTCAAAATCAACAGGCCTTCATCCTCTTTATCTGCTTGATAGAGAAATCATATTTATTTATAACAATATGAAATATATTTAAAACTACAATTCTAGGCATACATTTTCTAACATGTTACTGAGTGATTAAAAACAATACAAAAACGTACCGCCTGAACGACCTGTTGCTCGTAACGCCGCAGTCATTGGCCTTTTTCGTAGTTCAAGACTTTCCGTCGGTCTTTCCATCGCAGATTTAGGCCGCGCCTTTTTGTTGTAAGGCGACGGAAGGGGTATATTAAACATCACATTTTTGCTGTATGGTCCTTTTAAAGGAGTGGTGAATTTGACCATTGGACTAGCTGTTATAAGCCCAGAACATTCTGGATACCGACTGTGTAGGTCACTCACTGTGTTGCTATCTACAGGTTGAACCTGACGAAAAACATTGAACATTAAACGTAAGAATAATTACCTTAGATATTTTTTTCTTAATATATTGACATAACACATGAAAAGACGTATGTATACCTCTAGTTCTACCTGTGACGAAACTTTGAAGAAATTCGCCTTGATATCAATGCTAACCCGGCCATCTACACCTGATGTCAAATTTGCACCTTCCCTTGGAACCGTATATTTTTCTATCTGGAAATGGAAAAATAAGGCATCTTGCAACATGTTGATCACGTTGTACTCACCACCTTTCTGTGTGCTAACATTGCCTGAATCATCAATGTTTTATATATTTACGATAACACATCAACGAAAGTCTTACGACATTGATATAGAATGTGAATCCATAACTATTGATAATATGTGTAGGCTTCATACCTTAGGCCTCGTAACTACGGCAAAAGACGATATTCTTTCTGCACGACATTCAACAAATTTGTACTCCTTCATTTCATCAAACAAGATATCGCTTGTTGGTATTTCTCGCCACCATCCACTTTCCAGTTTCATTTTAATGACTGTATCAAGAGTCGCGTTTCGAGGAGCTTTGTGCGGAAATGAGATGGAAAGAGGTATAGGCGCCTGTCAACATCACAATACAGTAGCAATAATATATATATATATATAAAGTATAAATAGATACATATATTTACATTGAATAGAATTACTCAAATCTCAAGCGAATATAAAAATATGCAGTTTTTTTCTGGAATGTTTTATAATTTGGTATCTTTGGCAAAGAGATTACGATTTCTAGAAGGCTGTTTATTTCAAGGCATTTCATTTATGTAAAATTCATATTTGACTTCATACAATAACTTATTCCTGATAAATTAGGTTCCTTGTATAAATTAATTCCCAGAATAGATTAATTTAATTTCAGACATACCACAAAATCATCGTCCACATGCGATATCTTAATTATGTGACTGACAAGGCATTCATTAGTGTTCAAATTCAGTGAGCTAGACAGCTGCGAAACACATTTGACAGAAAAGTCATCTCTATTAGCTGTGTTTGCCATCGCCTTGATTACACAACCTATTGAAATCTCTCCTTCCTCTACTTTCACTGAATACCTTATAACATCAGAACAAACCAAATTAAATGACATTACGTTTACAATAATTTCATGAATTAAGCGATGATTTATCTATTTTGACAAAGGATATTACAGCTTAAACATATAACAAGTATTTGATTGCAGAAACAACCATTAACGTATATTGATAGGGTGAAGTAGATATGTTGCATTATAGAAATAAACTTACTGCCAATTTTCCCAATTATTAGGATCTCTTCTTTCCATTTCAAGACGCCTTTCCTCTTCTTTAATCTCTTTCCTCTTTCTGTCTTCCTCCTGTCTTCTCCTTCTCACCTCTTGCTCGCGTTTCCTAAGTTCCTCGCGTTTCTTTGTTTTTATTTCCTCATCTTCCTTCCGTTTTCTTTCCCTCTCTTCTTCTTCTTGTTTCCGTTTGGCTTCCTCAGCTATCCTTAGCTTTTCAGCTTCTTCCTTTTCACGCTTCTCCCTTTGTTCCTTTTCAATCCTCATCTTCTCCTCTGCTTTCTGTTTTCTTTCCGCCTCTTCTTCTTTCTTTTTCCGTTTCAATTCCTCCGCTATCCTCTGTTTTTCTGCTTCTTCCTTTTCATGTTTCTCTCTTGCTTCCTTCTCGATCCTAATCCTCTCCTCTTCCTTTCTTTTTATTTCCTCGGCTTCCTGTGCTTTTCTTCTATCTTCTTCTTCTTTCTTCTTCCTTTCCTTTTCCTCTTGTTCTCTTTTTCTTCGATTCTCCTCTTCTTGTTTTTGTCGTGCTTCCTCTTCTTTTCTTCGGTTTCGTTCTAGTTCCTCTAGCTGTTCGAAGTGTCTCTTGCTTGCTTCGGCTTCTGCAATGAAGTCGCTTGCTTCTTTTGCCGCCTCTGCTGTCTCCTCTTCCATCTGAGCTGCAAGTTCCTCGAATTCCGAGAACCTCTTACGAGCTTGGGAAAGTGCAATCTTAGCTTCCGAAATCTTAATTACCCATTCTGTGATTAAAAAAAAATACGTAGTTTAATTAAATAATTTATATTGTATCAAAACAAAATGGCTTAATGTTACGGTGTTGGCTGGAAACACACCTCAGTTGATATTTTACTTTAAGTTCTATAAGTTCTTTAAGTTCTATAAGCTCTTGCTCTTTCTCATAGGTGTGAGACTTGATTTCATGTCTTCAATCTAGGAACCACTTGAAATCCCACATGAGATATCATTTTGTGAACACTGATAGTTTGGAAACGATACTGTAGTGCTTTGCGACGGAGTTGCGCTTGCAAATATACATAGAAAGGTAACTTGCATTACTCAAATACAAAGTTAAGCAGTTTCGGCATAAATAAGAATCGTTACTTAAAGCCTATTTCAGATATCTTTATCGACCTATAATTTAAAATAATAATTAAACAATATTTATATTCTCACCTGCATTTTCACTTGTTGTGATTTCAATTGTTGTGAAATCGATCTTCTCATTCTTAAACTTTCTTTCTAACGTTTGATTTATAGATGTAAACGCTTTCCGTAAAAGATTCAATCCTTCAGTTAGCTCGCCCATGTGATCTTTAAAATCATTCATGACTGTGGAAGCAGTAGATTGAATATTGTTGAGTTCCGATATGCGAGTGTATTCATGAAGCTTCTGTTTGTTGATTTCGTTGAGCTCTTTATCGAGATAATTCCGTACAATGTCCATTCGTCGAAGAAACGGAACATCTTGTTTCTCACTCATCGCCAGCATATCTTTATCGTAACGCACCGGGGCGTTTTGTCTCGAACGAGGATTGTGATTTTTCCTCTCAAGTGCGTAAACGTTGTCCATGATTTCTCTGGTTAGTTACATTCGTATCGGTGCAATTATCTAAGAATAAGAAGGAAGGAAGATATGAACCAACAGAATAATCATAATTTCCATAACATAGTTATACGATTAATTTAATATATGTTTATCAGAAAAACGAAAGATCACAATTGTTTGTTTCCTAAATGAATGGTTAATGTTGACAATTAAATTACTTACTTAAAGATCTATTAAGATATTTGATATGGCACATCGTTTATAAAATCAAACACTAGCATCGTGATTAGCAATGAGTGCGTTATGTTAGATAACGACTGTTAATAAAACACACAACAATATGTACTGTACTTATTTATGACAGAGTTAAATACTTGGGGTGATTCAATAACTTTTTTAGACATCTATCTTTCCACATGTACTTATTACCTGCTCTTAAGTGAAAAGTAAAGTTATATTTAATCTTGTTTTGCCAACGAAGTCCCAAATGGTTGTGTGATATACTTTCTAAAGTTTTGCTTTGCAAACAGAATTTTCAAAACCCCATATTTTATATGGAATTTGTATTTGTGGAAGATATTCTACAACTCATTCGCAATTTATTATTTCAAACTTTGTTTAACATGTTATGTATTCAAGAAATCTATATGAGGATTTTAAAGAAAATTTTCAATACCTGGTCTAATTAGCTTGCATGTATCAATGAATCAATAGTAATTATCATTGACATTTATTTTGTCTTCCCTTATTCACTGTTTTCTTATTAAAAGACACTGTCGCAACTAAGCATTTAAGGCGATATATCGCCAACCACAACAATTGTTTGATCTTGTGACGTCAGTGAAGTATTATTTATTTGTCTTTGATAAATTAACTTTCAATTTAATTTACGACACATGGGGCAACATTATGATGAAACGTGTTTGGTTTTGTTCAAGATATCATTTTAATTGTCTGTTCAATCCAAATTCATTGTACCAAATGATGTTCATATATTTTTTAAGGTTACATTTATAAAACATAAATAGCTCCTCATATCATTCTTGTTAAGACATAAAACGGTTCGAAATATGTTCGTAAGTCCAAAATATGTGCACTATAATCAAATGACATGCTAGTGTTTAATTTGATATAAGCCAATGATCTATTGATAGATAATTAACTGTTTCCACGCCAGTTAAGCTAAACCTCGCCATGCATTATAATCAAATATTGAATTTTATAATCTTAAGTTTAATTATAAGTCTAATAAATAATACTCACCTTATATTTGTTAGTAATCTGAGTTTGATAGATCAAAGCGTTATGAAAATGAATATATACACTGTAGGCTTATAACTCGTAATAATCGGTAATGAACACTTGAAAAAATAAGTTCATTGTTGATAAGGTGAACTTATTATGGGCCAACTTAATCCGGCTTTCTTTAAAATGAAGCTTTCATAAATATAAGTTATAAAAAATAAGTTTAAAAAATGATCGCATCTCTTAAGTAGTTGTAAAAGGATTGTTCACTGTTGCACCGCTTTGCACAGTGATAATTTATGAAACATAGCATACATGATCATAGTATATATGCTAGTGTGATTTTCTTATTATAGAAATACTGCATATATATGTTTATATCAGTTTTACCAATTGTGTTAAACACTCATTTATATTATTTCTTGATTCACTTGTTTGTTTACTCTGTTGTGATTGCATATGGTCATTTATACATAAAGTAGTAATGATTAAGAGTTAGGGGGAATCAATTTCGTTTAATCTCAGCAATATATATGATTAGATAGTCTTAATTAAAGGCCTAAGGAATTAACGGTGACTAAATGAAAATACGTAGAACATTAAAGAAAAACTAAATCCCTAAGATGTGAGCTCGAATGCTTCGACGCCCAAAAGTCGTGACAAACATGCTAAACTAATTATATTTCATCAATCTTCCTTTATAATTATATGTAAATAAACAGTAGGACGTGTTGCCTACAAAACCTTATATGACTGTTCTCATTGCTTGTTAAAAACTAAAAATGATTAATAGTTTAGGATAATTATTACATATCTCAGAGGTTCATATGTAAAATAAATTTAACATTGTCTGGAGTGAACAATCAACTACGTAATTATATGAACAATACTTTGATTCTTTATGACTAAGTTTGTATACCGATACAACTAGACGTAAATGTTGATAGAACTCTAATAAGCGGTTATGGAGATGATCATTTAAAAACTAACTACTAAACTTCCCCTACAATCAAATTAATACAGACCGCTAAATTCTTACAAGTCACAGTTGATTGCTTTATCAGACCATATAAACTTTATTTTACAAATGCATTTTTGAAATATGTGATTGAATTTTCAAGGCAGGTCATGGTCAGTATAAGCTACAGCGGGCCGGTTTATTTTTTTAGACTTTGGACCTATCCAATTTAAATTTGCGCTACTTGGTATTGGCACTTACACCGTGTATTTAATGTCTAAACAAATAGTTCAATTTTGCATTAAACTAATAGAATTCGCTAAAATAATCAGTGGTGTTTTGTATAGCAAAGGATAGCTACATTGTTAATCTTTAATTTATTAAATATGTATTTATATTTTGTATATTTATATTTTCATTCTGATGCACCAACAACCTTGTATAGACGTTTCATAATAAAACACATTTCTGGTGGAAGTTTTCAATATACTTAAAATCTTAATAGCTCTTCTGTAGAGTCATTTGAAAGCCTCTTATATGTATCGTAAATTACAGTTTAAAGAATATTCAAGAACATTCAATGTTCAAATCTTCTGAATATCTTGTTTAAAACACACTAAAATTTCTTTGCTATGGTTCTTTTTTTACATCTAGAATTATCTGCATGAATATATTGTTTTTGTTGTCGACCAAACTGATAGTAGCTTACATTTTTTTTCTTGATTTGAGTAACGAATTTTAATTCTGTCGTTTATTATGGTCTTTATGGATGCTTCAACGGATGTTTTTGTGTTTATCAAAAATATATTTGACGTGACGAAGTAAGAAATATTAAATGCCATTTCCTGTTTTCCAGCGACCGCTAACTAAACATTTCGTTCAGTTTGAGAAAGTTGAGTACTCTGCTAAGGAAATGTGCGTACACAGATAAATGGTGTGTAACGTAATAACCCCATTGTCCAAAAAATGCGTCATAAATATTTTTGACGTCACGTTACCTGTGTTTATCAAAAATAGGTTAGTATTGTATTCAAAGAAGTGAGTAAATTTCTAGGGGTTCAAGTATATCACTGTTGAATATTGTTACTCAATGAGTCACGTATTTAATTATGGATAGGGTGAGCTATTCCATATGATTTTAGGTTATGCCATTAGGGTTACATGTTTACGTTTTATCTATTTGAAATACTGAACTTGTACTTGATATGATTGATATTTCTCTATTCTCTATTTTTTTGTTGAGTTGCCTGTATAATTATCTGAATCTTATCTGCGAAGTACCACTCTTCAATGGTGCATTTAAATAATCGGATTCACTTTTCGTCAGTGATAAATCCTGTTTGAAAGCACAGAGCTTGGTTTAGCTTTCAACATCGATCCTTCTTCCATATGTTCATGAAATTGGGTATTATTTATATAATTTTAAAATGTTAATACACGTCAACGTGAAATAAGTATGATGAGTAGTTGTGGCGTGCTCGTTAATTTTTTTATAGGGCCCGGCAACTTATAAAACATGATTGTCTTCTATTCAGATCTTTTCCGTCTTTGGCAATCATCATCATCTCCGTTCTATTAAATCATCGATGGAAATGTACATAGGCATAGGCATAGCTAAAGAATAGCTAGAGATAGAGACATTTGGCGAAATATACTAGGATAAATTCGAAAGAAGGAACATCCATCAGAAGAAGAATTCATTCATTCATAAAAAAAAAAAACAAATTATCGCTTGTTTACCATTTATAATTTATCGTTTCATCGAAAACATACCTGTGATAAATTTAA
This sequence comes from Hydroides elegans, assembly GCA_001703475.1. NCBI lineage: Eukaryota > Metazoa > Annelida > Polychaeta > Sabellida > Serpulidae > Hydroides > Hydroides elegans. The sequence continues at coordinate 43,277 of LQRL01060649.1, forward strand.
TAACTAATGATTGTTCGATCGGGCAAACTAATTTCGGGCTCATTTAGAAAACAAATTTTTAATTAGCTTTATTTTGTGTACTTTTTATGAGTGCTTCCTGGTTAAAAGTGTTCTAGACATAAAATATATCATCTCAAACAAATTATCAGGGCTTACCTATTCGTTCAGGGCCCTACCGGTTTACCAAACCCTACCCTGTTTATTTATTTCCGATATCTTTATCTGTGATTATCTCCATTATCGCCCATAAACACATTTATTTAAAAAATTGGTGAGTGACAGTTTGATCGCTTGTAAGATGATTTCATGATGACAATCAGCTGAAGGACGATTATTTTTTATAAAGGATATTTTTTTTCGGTATATTTTGATGTGCAAGAAAAGGGATGGGCGATTTATAATATACTAGCCTTATAAGTTATAGGCAGAGGCTAAGAGGATGCACCGAATCGAGGGTTGATGACCTGGTATGGGGAAGACAAAGAATGGTGTGTCCCGGAAAAGTAGATCAAGGGTAGTGGGGCCATTTATGGGCAGAGACTAGGAAGATGCACCGAATCGCGGGTTGATGAACTGGTATGGGGCAGACGTACTCGTAGCTCTAAATAGCCCGATCGGTCGCAGACATACGTAAAGGGCTATTTAGAGCTAGGGCAGACGAGGAGTGGTGTGTCCCCAGGGTTCATACATGTCATGGAAAACCTGGAAAACCTGGAAAAATATTTTTGTCATGGAATGTCATGGAAATGTCATGGAATTTTATTTTTCTGGAAAAGTCATGGAAATGTCATGGAATTTTACAAAAATGTCATGGAAAAAGTATGTTTCTACAAATTCCATAATTATAAAAAAAATATTTGGTATATTTTCTTCACATTTATATGAAAAAAATCTTTGCGCCTTCGGCGCAATTGTATGTTCTAAAGACAATTGAATATATCTATACTCAATTGAGTATATCTGTAAATGCTTTCATATACTATGGCATTGTTGGGACGTCGCACGTTCGCGTATGTTACCAGGTATTTACCTTAGCGGTCGCATGGTCGCGTATACGACTAACTTTTAGGTCGGGCTTCTAACGTTTTAGAGTTAGTTGCCCGGCGCGCGACTCAGTTTTATTTGCTCGCTTTTTACTTTTTTGTTGTTTTTAAATTGGGTTCGTAATTTAATCAAATAATCAAGTCGTTTTCGGTATAGTGCTAATTTTCGCTCGTGTCTTTAGCGCTCGATTATTGATTAAAGCTGATATGCTTACATATATCTTTATGATTAGGTTCCTTCATGTATTGTATAACTATACAGGTACATATACCGGCTTTTATACGTATGTATGTCGATATCGGCACGATTTTCTCTGATCTTGAATTTTACTTTGAGTAACCATCCTCTTTTAATCCAACTTTCTATGATTACCGGTAGATGTAATCTTTTACTGTATATATCTAAAGTGTTATGTCACTCATTACCCTATGGATGCCTATCATTAAATTTGTATTGGTTCCCAACGTCGATTCATCAAATTATCATGCTCTATAAATGGATTTCGCGAAAAAAAATCATCTACAATTTTCGCTCGCGCCTTCGTAGCTCGCTTTCCATTAGGATACAGTCATTAATTGAATACCATTCGCGGCTGTCGTTGAGACATTTGAGGACTTATAGATTCTGATCAAGCCATAACTCGATTGAGGCATCACCTTTGTTATAGATATGCCGGGCGACTAATTCTTCGGTCAGACGAACAGCTTTTTAACCCAGCTTTCGTGAAACGAAAACTGGGTTTGTGAGATCGGTCTGCGTCGTCCGCCGTTAGTTAGTTGTATAGTAAACTTTTTCATGGAAACATATCTCCTCCCACAGTTTTGGTCGTAGAGTTTTCAAACTTTAACCTAAGCTCCTTTATGGTACCCTCATACCGGCTTGTGCTTTATAGGACGATTGACCCTCTTGGCTCGCCATGGTGGACTTCGCAAAAACCGCCAATTTGGTCTTCTATATAGAGATAAACTAATTCTTCTCAACCTATCTCCTCCCACAGTTTTGACAGTAGAGCTTTCAAACTTTAAACCGTGCTCCTTTATGGTACCCTCATACCGGCTTGTGCTTTATAGGACGATTGACCCTCTTGGCTCGCCATGGTGGACTTCGCAAAAACCGCCAATTTGGTCTTCTATATAGAGATAAACTAATTCTTCTCAACCTATCTTCTCCCACAGTTTTGACAGTAGAGCTTTCAAACTTTAAACCGTGCTCCTTTATGGTACCCTCATACCGGCTTGTGCTTTATAGGACGATTGACCCTCTTGGCTCGCCATGGTGGACTTCGCAAAAACCGCCAATTTGGTCTTCTATATAGAGAAAAACTAATCCCTCTCTTACCTATCTCCTCCCACAGTTTTGAAAGTAGAGCTTTCAAACTATAACCCATGCTCCTTTATGGTACCCTCATACCGGCTTGTGCTTCATAGGACGATTGAACCTCTTGGCTCGCCATGGTAAACTTCGCAAAAACCGCCAATTTGGTCTTCTATATAGAGAAAAACTAATCCCTCTCTTACCTATCTCCTCCCACAGTTTTGACAGTAGAGCTTTCAAACTT
>LQRL01060679.1:8267-23100 GCA_001703475.1 Hydroides elegans
AAAAGACGTCATAAGAAAGACGTTATGGGAAAGACGTTTTGAGAAAGACGTAAGAAAAACGTTGTGGGAAAGACATTGTGATAATGTACTTTCGAGCAAGACGTTGTGGGAAAGACGTTGTGAGAAAGACGTTTTGAGAAAGACCTTGTGAGAAAGACGTTGTAAGAAAAGCGTTGTGAGAAAGATGTTTTTTGAAAGACGTTATGAGAAAGATATTGTGAGAAAGACGTTGTAAGAAAGATGTGAGAAAGACGTTGTGGAGAATACATGGTAAGAAAGTCGTTGTGGTAAAGTCGTTGTGAGAAAGCCGTTGTAGGAAAGACGTTGTGAGAAAGATCTTGTGAAAAAGACCTTGTAGGAAAGACGTTGTGAGAAAGATCTTGTAGGAAAACGTTGTGAAAAAGATGTTGTGAGAAAGACGTTGTGGAAAGACATGGTAAGAAAGTCGTTGTAAAAAAGATGTTGACAGACAGACTTTGTGAAAAAGACGTTGTGAGATAGACGTGAATATTACCTTATATTTTTAATTGACATATTTTAGTGATAAATAATTTATATTGCATAGGCTTGATGCTATGCAACTCTGATACCTATGTTTTTCCCAGTGCTGACCATGCTAAATCAAATAATTAATGACAGTTCACGGGGGATCGAAGGCCTTTAGCCTCTAGTTTATCAATAGAGTCTATTTGTGCTTACATTCAATTCACATTTAATCCAGTCATTCATATGGCGATCTTCTTGGTAGACTACTTCTATCGAGAAATGTGTTAAACGTCATCTAGATTAGGATCAGCGACCCTTATAATCAACTATTGTACAATTGTATAGCAATTTAACAGTCGAGTAGCATAATTATGTTTTGCTGAGTTTTGTGATTTATTGTTCTATCGTTTTCAGTCCAAAGCGTTCAATTTATGATAAATTTATAAATTACATAGGTTTATAAGTTCTTAATCACCTATTCAATAAGTTTAAATTAGATTTAGATTCCATTCGCCATAAGGTGAACACCTCGCAAAGGATAAAATTGCATCAACACTTTTATTTGGGACTCTTGTTTATCAATATATTCCAATGCTGTCAGAATATTATAATGAAGACATCTAAAGCTGATATTTGGTGTATGAAAATCTGGATTTATCATTAAAATCTATATAAGAACGCTATTTTATATCTCAACTGGTTGCATTTCCTCGTTATAAGGTGAACATTTATTCTATCTTTTTCAATTGCATATTTGAACTTTTATTCTCACTATATTCCTCGCCCGAAAATTCCTAGATATTTATAAACAGGTATTGCAAACACTTGAGACATTATTAAACACTCTCTTCGCCTTATAAAGAAGTCTACATGATAGAATGGTTTGTCGTGGTGAATATAAAGGCAATAGGCTTGAGCGGTTTGTTTGTATTCGAGAACTCATTTGTCCGTTAAGGTGCGACTAATTCTAGGTACCGATTCTATTACTTGAATTCGTCTCTATTATTCAAAGACAAAAGAACGTGGTCATTCTTCAGAGGCATGTTATTATTCCAAGATGTAAATCAGGAAAAATATCAAGAAAAACGTTTTTATTTCATATCTTTTACAATCTTTCATATATTTTTTTCATATTTTGCGTATACCCCTACTTTTTCGTTTAAAATTTGCAATGCCAAAAACAAATTGCATTGCATTTGTCATTTCCGAATAATAAACCCTCAAACTGTTTCTAGCGAGATTCCTACTACATTAGGATCTTGCATTGCCATATTTGGAATATTTGGAAATATTGCTGCAATTTGGGGATTCCAGAAACAAACAAAGAAGACATCAACGTCATTTTTATTTCAAGCACTTGCCGTGGCAGATACTCTTGTTCTTATAACTTTATACTCCGACGCTTTAATATCGAATTATAACAATTGGTGGCTGTATAATACCATATGGAAACCCAGACATGCATCCGTTCCTAATGAATTATTCTCGTCTTTGGGAGCCATAGCCATTCTTCTGTCAAACGGTGTTACAGTGTTGCTTACATTTACCAGATTCGTTGCTGTGTGTTTCCCACTTTATGCATCGACAATGTGTTCGATCGGACGAGTACGTTGCTATCTGGTTGCAACTATTATTGTTGTAATAAGCTGTTATATACCATTTACCATCGGGTTTATTTTGGATATTGAGATTTTAACAGATAAATTATATCGTCAACTTTTTCGGCCACTCTTGTTTTCTGCATTGCCACTAACAATCATCACAACCAGTACAATAATAATAATGGTTAGATTAAAGATCATGAACCAACGCCGAATCAACATGACCGCAGCGCATCGCCGAAGAAACAAGGCCACTCGAGTACTCATTGTTGTGAACATTGTGTTTGTTTTGTGTAGCCTACCATGGCCTTTGGCCAATGTTTGGTACAACATCGGACTATATTGTATGGCGCTAGTTGTACACCAGACTATAGTTTTCTTTAACATCATAAATTCGAGCGTTAATTTTCTGATCTACACAATATTAAGCAAACAATACCGCGATGTGATCATGCAGAGCTGTCGTTGTTCATATTTTAAGCACTCCATCAGTGCATCTAATAGAATAACTACTCGCAATGCAAACGAAAGAAAAAGGAAAGATGAGAATTGCAGAGATACGCCTCTATAACAACAGAACAACATATCCATAGAAAAGGATGTTAATTACTTTATAAACATTTGTTTACCATGACAAAGAAAATAATATTTCATAATTTCACAATCATAAAACATATAGAAGGACTAATTGATAATTGACGCACTTTTCAATATCATTTTAGCTTTTATGCTGTTTTTTTTCTAAAGTTTTTTTCTTTCCCATTGTTTTATATATCAATAAAACACACTGTTATCACCTTTTGAAATAATATTAATTGATTAAAAGTAATAAATCTCAGTTTTAATATATGGCTCAGTAAAAAAAAACTACAATAATTGCGACGTGCTATAATCGAAAATTATAATTCGAACCTCTCCTTTGGTTAAAATAACCGCTTTTGGAATTTTCTTTTCGATTTTATCTTAGATATGTTTTGTGATTGTTGTAATTTGGGTATGATAATCCTATAAATCTTTTTGTTCATTTGTGGTTTTAATTAAGTCACTCTATCATGATTTATATACCATGCCTACAATTTATCAAGCTCAATAATTCAAATTGATAATTATCATTACATTCAACATGTAGGAAAAGATAAGTCCACCTTAATATGGGAATTGTTATACCTTAAGGCAAATGCACATACAACGGATTCATTTAAAAGTGGAACAGAACTCACAAGTATAGAAAAATGTGAAGTTAAGAAAATATACTTATCATCCATTGAACTATCTTAAATGTTGAATTGTTGATCGATGTTGCGTATCTGATAATACAATATGCATTTATATCCAAAATCTGTTTATCGTAGTTCGTTTGCTATAAAAACAGGGTGAATTAATTTATTATTATGCACCTGGTGCGTCTTTTAGTATTTAAATAATTTTATATTGAGACCGTGTTTCATTAATGGAATTATAGTTATATGAGTTCAAACAGATATGATAGTGTACTACATATATATTAACATACTAATCCATGATAAGGGACGAAAGCTTAAAAGAACCTGAAAGATAAAACTTTTTAAAAGCTATTGAGAAGTTCAAACGTATCAATGACTTGTCATACTATAGAGCGACAATATTAACTATCTTAAATGCGTTTAGGAGTTAATTAAACTGATAGGATAATCAAGACGCGTTAGTATTAGAATTTTACAGTATATCCCTTATTATCATCCGGACAATGACAAAAAGGTTCAGAATCAATCATTTCAAATACGATTGGTTTTAATGAAATAAGGCATATATCCTCAAATTATTTAGACTCAAATATATATACTATCCGCCAAAAGAAAGTATAATCCTAAATTGGTGAATATCTTCGCGAAATCTCAATATTCAAGATTGAAATTTTCACCATTTTCATTAAATATAGCTTTCTATGTAATTCTATAGTTTCATGCAAATAGATCAATGGTTAAGGTGTTAACTTTGAGTTGGGGGTCAACACCTTATTTTTGAGTGGAAATCGGTTATGCTTATTCTGATTTTAATTTATGACTGTAAAATAAAGAGTCTAACGTTTATGCCAGTTTCCCAAATTTATATCATTTTTTTTTACAAAACACACATAGCCACGTCACGCACCCATCAACATTATTGTGATAAGGCTATGGGGTTGCTGAAGACCGGTAATTCTGTAAGAACACTAGTATGCCACTTTCAATGGCTAAAAGCTATATTTTACCGTTTGCAACATCACAATAAATTCATAGGGACTAAAAAAGGGCAGACAATAGAGTCGGCGGTGGTAGTTAGAAATGTCGAATCGGGATCGAGAGATCCAGATGTTATACCTGTGTTGCCGGTTACAACGTGAGGCGGTCAAAGCGACATAATCACCAGACCCGACAAATAGTAAGTTAGTCCAAATACGTTGAAACGACGTTTGCGCGGCAACGGATAACGCCTTAGAAAAATGATGAAATGTTATACTATGTAAATTGCAATATAATCAAATAAATACTAGTACTAAAATCATGTGTTTGAAAAAAGATTATACTTTCTATACTTAATTAACATATGTGGGCGAAATAGGCATAGCAACCTTTCAATTATACTTTGTGTTTACTGAAGATATACAACAACTGCTCAATTATATTCATTTCATTTATTTAAAATGTAATTTGACAAATTCAATAACTTTCAAAGTATTTTACCAATGCAACGAATTTTGAATAAACCACTATATCACTTATACTCAGTCATGATGGCATTATCGTCATTGCAATTATAGAGTATGAAAAAAAACAGGAGTAATTGTCACCAATTGAACCGCTATCTTCAGTTTAATATGTCAACCTGCTCTCACTAAATGTGCACTTGTTAATACTTATATAACGTATAATTTATTCAGAATACAGCACTACAATTTAGATATGCATATGCTATTTTTCACATAACCTCAAATAAATACACTTAAGGGTCGTTATTCCTGATTCGCATCTATAAGCAGAAAATTTGTTGACCATGTAATGTGCATTGGATTTCATGTATTGGATGGATACTTGTAAAAATGTTATCAACAATCTTTCCCACCCTTAAGATGCAGGGCCCATATTTCGAAAAAAAAAAGAAGTCAACAAACCGTAGGATAATTACCCATTGCAATCCAAATCCACACTAGATTGCATTTATAAATTGCATTTTACATGTGAAGAGTGTATTCGATATGTTTTAAATGTTATCTAAAATGGTATTAAAACAAGAAACCCAACGAAATATCTGGGACAAATTATAAATGATGATTCAACGCAACTCATATGATATATGTATTTGAACACAATTTAACGTGATTAAAATATTGTATCACATGACATCACATTGTCGATTGAAACATGTGGGTTGTTTATGACATTTTTACGAGTGTGTAAGTTGCACTAGGAGTATGCGTTGCGGAAATATCTTTAGTCCCCATATGGTACGATTGTTCCTGATGGTTGAAGATTGTAAAGAGGGAAGGATATCGTCGCTTTATATATAGTATTCTATCCTTCCCCTTAAACATGTACGGAAACATAGGAAATCACTGCCCAAGTGCAAACACGTCGGAAACGTCGGAAAGCACTGCCCCAGTGCACACACATAAGAAATGTTGAAAATCACTGCCCCAGTACACACACGTCGGAAACGTCGGATATCACTGCCCCGGTGTTCACACATTTGAAATATCGTCGGATATCATTGCCCCAGTGCACAAACGTCGGAAACGTCGGAAATCACTACTCTTTCGCACACACATCGGAAACGTCGGAAATCAATGGCCAGTACTCACACGTCGGAAACGTGAGAAATAACTACCCTATCGCACGCCCGTCGGTAACGTCGGAAGTCACTGGCCCAGTACTCACACGTCGCACACGTGAGAAATCACTGCCCTATCGCACACACATAAGAAATGTTGAAAACCTCTTCCCCAGCGCACACACCTCGGTAATGTCAGATATATCACTTCCCCAGTGCACACACGTCGGAAACGTCGGAAATCACTGCCCCAGTACACACACATAAGAAATGTTGAAATCATTTCCCCAGCGCACACACGTCGGAAACGTCGGAAATCACTGCTCCTGTGCACATACGTCGGAAACGTCGGAAATCACTGCCTCAGTGTTCACACGTCGGCAACGTCTGAACTCACTTGTCCAGTACTCACACATCGGAAACGTGAGAAATCACTGCCCTGTCGCACACACATAAGAAATGCTGAAAATCACTTACCCAGCGCACACACGTCGGAAACGTCTAACATCACTGCCCCAGTACACACACGTTGGAAACTTCGGAAGTTACTGACCCAGTACATACACGTCGGAAACGTTGGAAATCAATTCACAGTGCACAAACTTCGGAAACGTCGGAAATCACTTGCCCTGTTCATATACGTCAGGAACGTCGGAAAATTATTGTCCCAGTGCACACACATCAGAAACGTCGGAAATACACTAATCCAGTGCATATACGTCGAAAAACATAAATCGCTTCCCAGATACACACGCGTGGATAATGTGGAAAATTACTTCTCCATGACACACATGTCTAAAATGCAAACAAATAACTCCTACCCAGTAGCAAATGTCGAAAACTTCAAATATCACTGCTCACAGATACACATGTCTAAAATATCGAAAACCTCTCACCAATCAACACATGTCGAAAATTTAAACAATCACTCTCTTAATGATAGTACGTCGAAAATGCAAAAACTGGTGCCAGTTTACAATCTGGTCTCAGTACACACGATGATCTATTTACACACACTGATCTCATTACACAAGCTCGTCTCAGTTCAGTTGATTAAATAAAATAAATATAGCCGAAATGTAAGTTTTACCCAGTAAAAACCAATAAATACCCAATACTGCAATATTATACTGATAACATGCTGATAAGAATGAAAACAAACAACACCTATTTTTTTAGAAAGCTTTGTTTGATCAGAAAACATTGTTTTAATCAAAATAATTAAAGTAAAAGGCTTGGGAGCTCTGAATGAATTATTTCAGGTTCATATACACAAAAAATGCGGAAATTGATCTGATAAATGGAGACTTTCATAGCATTTATGTCCTATCTATAACATAGTGAAACGAACAGAGGCATTATAAATATACATTTCTGTAAATGTGTTGGTTAGTCCGTAAGGATTCAAAAAATAAAATGTGATGATTTAAATTAGTTCATTATACCAGGCTATGTGGAATAGTCCCTCAATTTGTTAATACTCTAAATGCTTAAATTCTGCCATCTCTCAGTATCCAAAAGAAGGGAAATAGCTACTCTACTAGGCCAAAACAAGACCCGTGTCCTTGGAATGCCGTGCATTATTCTACTACTGGATTTCACTGCGGTTTAGCCAGTATATCTTAGTTTTGTTTACATATTCTTGGATGTGAACACACAGATGATTAGTGAATTGCTATAGACCCCAGTCCCTTAATGTTGATAATTAGGGATGATTCATATAGAAAAAATAATCAACTTTATTTCTCATTCTGCAATTGCAATCAAAAGTCATACTTAAGACATCTTATGTAAATAATCCGCTTAGCATTTTAACCTTTATGTCTAATGAAAGCGTAAATACATGGTTTACCTTTGTTGAACTTTGTTTTGTTTACATAGTCTTGGATGTGAACACACAGATGATTAGTGAATTGCTATCGACCTCAGTCCCTTAATGTGGATAATTAGGGATGATTCATATAGAAAAAATAATCAACTTTATTTCTCATTCTGCAATTGCAATCAAAAGTCATACTTAAGACATCTTATGTAAATAATCCGCTTAGCATTTTAACCTTTATGTCTAATGAAAGCGTAAATACATGGTTTACCCTTGTTGAACTTTGTTTTGTTTACATAGTCTTGGATGTGAACACACAGATGATTAGTGAATTGCTATCGACCTCAGTCCCTTAATGTTGATAATTAGGGATGATTCATATAGAAAAAATAATCAACTTTATTTTTCATTCTGCAATTGCAATCAAAAGTCATACTTAAGACATCTTATGTTAATAATCCGCTAAGCATTTTAGCCTTTATGTCTAATGAAAGCGCAAATACATACCTTTGTTGAACTTTGCCCAAATTCAGTTCACATTCATTTTACAAAATAGTGTATTTTATACATACCGGTAAATTTGGTACCGTTAGAAACATAACAAGATGAAGTTGAATTTGATAAAGTTTTAATAAAATCCTATCATGGTAACATTGTTTAAAAAGTGTAGAAAATTGGTATCTTCCATTGAACCCTATGTTTAATGTCAACTTATATATGAAAGTTTTGTGTTTTTTTTCAAACTTATCTGTTTGACCTACCAGTAAACTTGGTACCGATAGAAACATGACAAAATGAAGTTTAATTTGATATCATTCTAAACAAAATCCTATCGTGGGAACATTACTTAAAAAACGATATAAACAATGATATTTTTCAATTTAATCCTATGTAAAATATCAATTAATATATGAAAGTTTTGGGGGGTGTTTCGTTAACAAAATGTTTTGACCTACCAATAAACTTTGTACGGTTGTAAACAGAGCATTATCAAGTACAATTTGATATAATTTTATATTATATATTATTTGTCATGAGCAAGTATATCTTTTTCATATTGTTTAATGGTATGTAGCTTTTAATAACTCAGTATTTTAGGCAAAATGCACGTGTATCTTAAGTATTTAAATACTCTTCGCCTGGTTTGTTTTTATTATAGTCAGTGTATTTTCTATCACTGATATTATAATGTAGATACCGGCAAACCTAGGTATTTCTACATGTACATATACATAAATGTGTTACTACCTTGAAATAAATGTACTGGCATACGTGTCATAATTATGATTTATTGGTTTTATATTAGTATTTTAATTTGATGGCATATTGTTTGATATCAAGGCACATTTAGAGCGCTTGTTAACTAGTAATTAATGTTGTTTATTTTTGCATGATTTTACGGTTACGAAATGTAATATAACAGTATGTTATAAGGTATTCCTTCAGAGTTTCCGTGCTCGTTACGTACAACTGCTGCCTACTCCCAGTATAGCCTGGCTATTATTCTTATATCTTTCCCGTCGAGCCCAGCTAGCTTGAGTTTTTCTATTAGCTTCTCGCAGTTGACTCTGTCAAAAGCTTTCTCATAGTCTATGAAACACACATATATATATCTTTCTGTTTTTCCAAATACCTTTCACTTTTGTTCTTATATAAAATATACTTTCGCGGGGGCCCTTTCCTTCCTAAATCCACTCTTTTCGTCTATTTCGCGGTCTATCGCTGCGCTGCGTTTCGATGCAGTATTACTTTAAGCAGTATTTTGGTCACATGACCCATAAGAATGATGGTTCTGAAGTGGGTGCAGTTGACTGCTTTTGGTCTCTTAGGTAAAGGGATAAATGTAAATTGGCATATAACCCGTGTCGTAGATCTGGCTACAAAGCTCGGTATTTTTTTTCTAATCCAACTTTGTCTAATGCTTGAAGCATTTCGGTCAAAATGGCATCTTCTCCAGGAGCTGTTCCAGGTCTAAGGCAATTTATGGCTTTTCTGACTTCCTCCTTAAGGGTTATAGAACCTTCTGTATTATCCATTTGCGGAATTTCTCCTCTATCATATTTGAAAAGCTCTTCTATACTATTTCCATCTATCTTGTATTTCTTGTTGATCGGATAACACCCGTCCATCTTCATTTGTAATGCAGCTGTTTCCTACTCTTTTCCTATTTGTCCCAGTGACCTCTTTGTATTTTTCATACATTTGTCTTGTTTTATGCTTTGCTTCAAGCTCTTCCATTTCGGCACAACTTTTGCTTTGTGATTGGTATTTTTCTTTTTCATTTTTATATGTTTTTCTTTCCTCCATTTTTTTCTAGAATATCTTTTGTCATCCACTCTTCTCACTATTTTACCTTTTCTTAGGAAGGCATTTTTGGGATGCAGATAGTATGCCACGTTTGAGATGTTGCCATTCCTTGTCTATTTTTGCCTCCGGCTGCTGTTCTGTTTCTTTTATTTCTAGAGTTCCATAGTAATAGTAATTTTTTGTTTCCACGTGGACTGTACTCGGGTTTACTCGTTATCATGTTGTTCTTTGATGGCAGGTTTAAGTCTTTTCACTTTTATTTGTATCTTACAAGTGACAGGGACGTGGTCAGACCCTGTGTCCGCCACTGGATAGGTCTTGACTTGCTTTACTGCGTTTTTGAACCTGCTTCGTATTAGGATGTAATCTATTCGGCTTTGGAACATGTCCCAAGGGCTCTTAAAAGTGCAGGTCCTTTATGATATTTGTTCAAAGAATGTATTGGATATCACTTGGGGATTCTCCAAACCAAATTGTTGAAGACGCTGTCCTCTTTGTCCTCTCTGAAGGAATCCAAATAAGAAGAGGGACAAGACATGGAGAATCACCGTGTCTCTTTAATCTCTTTAATGAGCTCATTTTCAGAATAATCAAACATTAAGATGCGGGAGTTTTGGTCGGCGGCAGAAGAATTAGCAACTTGATGTATGCGGATGGCACAGCAATTACCACAGAAAATAAAAACAAATAAAAAATACTAGCTGAAAGATTAAATGAAAAAGGTATGAAAATGAATATAACAAAGACCAAAACAATGGTGATAAGCAAGAAAAAGAAAATACCCAATGTGAGAATCGAATTTGATGGGCACGAGGTTGAGCAGGTAAGCAAGTTTGTGCATCTAGGTGAAATAATAACAGAAAATGGCAAATGCGAAGAAGAAATCCGCAGAAGAATCGAAATTGCAAGGAAATCCTTCACCAAAATGCGGACGGTACTTACAAACCCCAAACTATCAATAACATATAGGATGCGGTTCATTAAGTGCTATGTCTAGTCACCACTGCTGTATGGGGTTGAGACATGGACCATCAGCAAAATATCGCAGCAGCGCCTAGACGCTGTGGACACTAAGGCGAATGCTAAGAATAATCTGGACAAGACGTGTCACAAACGAAGAGGTGTTACGAATTGCAGGTACGACCAGGCAATGCAAATCGACACGCCACGCGGTACGGTAAGGTATAAGGTATATTCAGACATTTCATATATGTTTTTCCATAATCGAATTCATTACAAAGGATTATCTTTTATTCACAACGTCTACGTTAAGGTTCTAAAAGATCAAAAGTATCAAGTCTAGTCAACTTGGCTCGTGTTTCTATATTACATTGGTTCATCTATGACATCATGTGAGATCAGCATGAGGTCGGCATAAGGTTAGCATGAGTTAAACATCTATGATATCATGCGAGTTCAATATGAGGTCATGTGAATTTGTGTATGTTATTAAACCACACTTTACATTTTTGGCGTTGTAAATTGGTGTCGTTTTAAAAGCCGCTTGATAAAGTATGGTTTATATCAATTGATGACCTTTATAGTACATATAATATAGACTTTCAACCTGACTTGTTTATATCAGTATTTTCTAGTGCACACAATATAGACATTTTAAACTGACAAAGACATCACTGGCAATTGATTTCCTCCGTTCCCGACGTGTGTGCAAACGGCAGTGATTTCCGACGTTTCCGATGTGTGTGTACTGGGGCAGTGTTATTCGACGTTTCCGACGTGTGTGCACTGGAGCAGTGATTTCCGACGTTTCCGACGTGTGTGTACTGGGGCAGTGTTAGTCGACGTTTCCGACGTGTGTGTACTTGAGCAGTGATTTCTGATGTTTCCGACGTGTGTGCAATGGAGCAGTGATTTCCGACGTTTCCGACGTGTGTGCGCTAAGGAAGTGATTTCAACATTTATTATGTGTGTGCATTGGGGCAGTGATTTCCGACGTTTCCGACGTGTGTGCGATAGGGCAGTGATTTCTCACGTTTCCGACGTGTGACTACTGGGCAAGTTACTTCAGACGTAACCGACGTGTGTACACTGAGGCAGTGATTTCCGACGTCTTCGCCGTATGTGATTTCCGACGTTTCCGTCGTGTGTGCGCTGGGGAAGTGATTTTCAACATTTCTTATGTGTGTGCATTGGGGCAGTGATTTCTTACGTTTCCGATGTTGTGTACTGGGGCAGTAATTTCCGACGTTTCCGACGTGTGTGCACCGGGGAAGTGACTTCCGACGTTTCCGACGTGTGTACACTGAGGCAATGATATCCGATGTTTCCGACGTGTGTACTGGGGCAGTGACTTCCGACGTTTCCGACGTGTGTGCGCTGGGGCAGTGATATCCGAAATTTCGGACGTGTGTGCGACGTTTCTGACGTGTGTGTTTTGAGACCAGTGTTATAATGAAAACAACGTGTGCATTGGGGAAGTGGGCGACAACATCCGCCCTCCAAAAATTGATACTAGATTTGCAACGTCAATGTCTCAGTTTTATCGAACAACAATTATAGAGCATACAGGAAATATCATATCTATCTGTTTCTTTGAGCATCTAGTTTTAACACATGGGATCCCTGTCGCTATCTGTCATCCAGTGGACGAATGTAAAAAAGTAAGACCACAAATGCGACCTCCCTAATTGTCTTGCGTTTCAAAGTTTTAGGGACTTAATTTCCTGACGTTACCCACTCGGCAAGGGTCGTCCATAGTACGTCTTATTCGGACGTGACGTCGAGAGGAACACCTAATTTGGCCCATATGTAAGTTTTCCGAACGTCCATTTACGCCCGGCATCCGTAGCAACGTCGATGTAATGTCTTTTCTACGCCCGCGACGAATAATGACGTTCGGAAAACTTACATACGGGCCCAAATTAAGTTCTCCTCTCGACGTCCGTGGACGTCTTGCCGTGTGGGTGTATTGATTGCTTAAACAGTGTTATCACATAGCCAAAATATCCTATTCCAAAATAACATATATTTAATATACACCTGTGGAAAATAATATTTTTTTTTATCATATTTAAACTTGACATCAAAATATATGCTACTGAATCTGGTTATATATCCAAATATTTTCGAGGGTATTCGTAATATATTTGAACAAACGTGCTTTCAATTATTTGACAATTAATTAACACTAAGTGACGTCGAATAACGTCCCGGTCTGAATAAATGGCATTTGAGCATCGCATTGAAATTCGCATTGCAAAGTAACTGTTACGTCCGGTTTACAACGACATATCGATATTTATAGTACGCCCTTATCAAGTCTGATTACTCCAAACATGTAACTATGACTCGTCTAGAAAAATGCTTAGTCAGGAGTCATTTCACGCCATTGGTTGGACGCCTCTTTTTTTACATTGCAGCGACGTCCCATTTGCGTTGCGGCCATCGCGACGTAATATTTTTTTTGAGGATGTCTTGAGGACATCGTTTACCGAGTTAGCATTGACTTAAGTCATTGACTTAAGTCACCGCTTGTAACTAAAGATACGAATGAGAACCAAGGGTTTCTCACGTAGCAAATCTAACAATGGTACAAACCCAAAATAATAGTTTGGACTCTATTCAAAGGTTAAACAGGATTTCTCTTTCAACCGCCTAGCCTAATAGTTTAAAACAACTTAACACATTGAAATAACAGATATACTAAAATAAGCAAAATAACATAACAATAGCTAAACCAGGTTAATAATATAATAATCCCACGAAGACATTCATTAAACTGCACTTTCGCCTGTAATCCAGTGTGACTGTAGGTCATGCTAAATCATCCAGATCCGGATCTAGAGATTATACCTGCAAATTGGGCGGCAGTTCAAAATCTTTTCTTCATGGAAGACCAAAGAATGAATTTCCAGTACTTTTTTTTACACAAATGCCTATTTAAAGACTTAAAACTATGGGTCATATATTACATTCGGCAAGGCGTCTAACAACGTCAAAAATATTCTAAAATTGAGTCATACATGTAAATGATTATTTTGAGACGCGGATAGCGTTTTACCAACGTCGCGATGAAGTTGATGATTAAGTTGATCTAAAAAGAACTTTCGGAAGTCTTTATAATGAATCTAAATGAAACGTCCTTTCTACGTTATGTCTGAAAGCGACGTCGCTCAATCGACCATTGTTTGTTGGGAGAGGGCCGTGACCTAAACTCTTCTTGGAACATTGATGATCCTATTAATTAATGCCATTGTATAAAAGTGCACCTGGAAATTTGCTAATCCAAACATATTTAAGGAAAACGTTCATTCAGAATACAAATGGATCGGGAAGGATAGACAGTGAAAATGATTTTAAGATTCGAAAATTGCATTGGAATTCTGGTCTTTTTAAGTTCACATTTAATTGAACTTAATGGTAAGTGCAAAACTTAATACGAACTACTTATATAAATCGTCAAAATATCGATAGTCAACGTAATTAAGTTTTTTGTAATCAATAATAAATTTTTGAATCATAAAGATTTATGGTTTTGATAGATTTCGCTTAAGAACAAAATCTAGCTATGGTAATAAGGTCATACTATGGCATCACTTTTATTTCTTATTCACAATGACATTAAGTCGACATTTAAAGCACGTTCTTACAACGCCTGTATGACGACGTAATTTGTGTTTAGGAGCGTCAAGTCGTGAAAAAAAAAACAAATCTTAGCAACGGCTATTTGGTTAACACTAGCAGCGCCTGTCTATTCTAATCTCGTGGTGACGCCCCATTTCTGACACTGTCGTCGGGACGTAATGTGACGTGATTAGTGCGTCCTAAGGAGGTAGTTTGTAGAGTGAACGGAGCGTTATAGTTTTCGAAT
>LQRL01060683.1:0-11919 GCA_001703475.1 Hydroides elegans
ATATATTTTTATATGTTAGTCGCAGGCAACTAGGGAAGTTTTCTAGTATTGTACATTCCCCCTCTCATTGTATATATGTAATTGTTATTTAATACTGAGGTCAGTATTTTAGAGAGGTGGGAATAATGTGAGGTAAAGCTTAATATCCGTATCTGTCACTTGTCCGTAACCTGAAAGACACCTGCAAGTCGGGGCGTAGGCCACATTACGTATGACGTTATGTGGTTGCGTCACGACTTGCGTTACGTTGCCTGTCGACACTTGAATGTTTAGACTGAATAAACCTTCAGTTCATGTTTGGATGCTCTAAAGACAAGACGTGTTTTATTGTCTCCAAGCGTGGGCTCATTCTCTACGAGGCCTGTGCCTAACCCGTAGTGCAGGTCCTTTTACATCACAGTATACATACATTTTATCTCATTAGTTAAATCATTGTCGTATTTCTGAATATCGTGTATATTAAATAATAACCCAATTCAAATGTTTTTGTTTTTAATGTTGTGCATTGTCCTTCTTAAAATAATCCTAAAAGACATTGCAACAGCTCAAATTTAATACTATTATCGTTATTGTGTCGATGAATCAAAAACAAATTATACTGAATTGTACATGTAAATCCAAAACCGAGTGGTTCATGCTTTAGAAATCGAAGTAACCCTCAACGTTGTCTAACCCGAACCTGGGTGTTTTGTGGGTATGATCGATGTATAGCCCACGGGTTATACACTTATAATTACGGTATAACTTGGTTTTCGGTTTTCCTGTTGCATGTTAAAAAATACACAAAGGTGTGCACTTGAAAGGCTGTGGGTATTTTTTATTTATTTCAAACAAATCGGTTAAATGTGCTATAAAGCTATACAAAATAGACATGTTTGATCATTTTATAGTTATAAGGGTTGACTTAAGTTGTGCAAGGTGTGGCACACTGTCATTGGACAGTCTTGTATATGAATTAAAACCGCCATTTCGACAATGTTTCATGAACATGAATAGTTTATTTTTGCAGGTGCTTTTAATGGCTCCCGGCGTCGACTACACCTTAGTCAACAAAGTGGGCGAAACGGCGCAACTGCTCGCCATCCGATGTTCCAAGTATTCATCTCTCTTCGACATGTGCGATCCCAGCGCCACAAGTTTGTCCTGAAACCAACTCTATGTATAACATGATATATATATAATATAACATTTATAACAATAGACTATGTCTTGTTTTGCAGGTGCTTCTAATGGCTCCCGGCGTCGACTACACGCTAGTCAACAAAGTAGGCGAAACGGCGCAAGTGGTCGCCATACGCTGCTCCAAGTATTCATCACTATTTGACATGTGTGATCCCAGCGCCACGAGTTTGTCCTGACACCGGATTACTTGTTGCGCCTTCTGTAGGACACCACATTGTGTCATTATAAGCATAGAGAAATAATGCGATATGAACAGACGCATTATTATGCATTAAACGTTTAAACAACATTTTGGGCACGGGGACATATGCGATCATAGCGTCACAAGTTTATCCAGGCACCAGCTTTGAGTTGCGCCATCTATGATGCATGTGACAAAATATGTATAGAAATTATGCAATGAAAAGCAATATATTATGAAACTATATGTGTGTCCCTAAAATTGTAAAATACATGTATCCCGCTTACTCTAATTAGTAATGCTATTTAAATAGTATGTGAATTTTGCAATGATGTTCAAATGCTTTTGTTTTTAAAACATTTAACAAATGTACAAAATACGTTTTCCATTCGATATGCAATAAGGATCAAATCGTTTTGTGATCAAACTGCAATCCTGTATATCATACATTGTAATACAAGTATGCGATTCGGTAGTTAGAATCAATAATTGTTAAGGCGCGTTCACCCGAAATAAAAGCGCATAACTCTGGGTGAACAGAAGCGATAAACTATACCGAGCGTCACTGAAAACGCAAAGCAGGTTTGATACGTAACCACAAGAAAACTATAAATGTTAGAACTACAAAATTTTCAGAAAAATATATTCGTCTATTTAGGCAAATGTTAATGCAACTTTAGGTTTCCAAGTGTTTTCCATAATTCCACAATTCTACCTGAAAGAGGACTACCCTCCATTTCAAAAGTTGCGATTAATTCATCGTGTTAGGATCTTCACGGTTTTCTTAATACGTTTCAGAAGTAATGTGTGGCTAAGAGATATCATTTAAACACTCTTGGTTGTCGTTGAGAATTCAGTTAATGCTTATTGTGAAGCATGGGCATGGATTCATGACGGGCATCATTGTCATCTATTGAAGAGGCCATTTAAGACTTTATTGAATTTATTCAAGTCCGGATTGAGGAATGTGATCAAATTATTCAGGAAACAGATCCGGCGTTTGTTGCAACGTTTCAAAACATTTTTATCGTAAAATCATCAATATCCAGGAATATGTTTTTCAAAAGTTTGACTTAATGTATACGTACACATAGCGAATCCAGGTCAAAAAGTCCCTGGACATAAAGTCCCCGGACATAAAGTCCCCAAATTGGTCAACATAGGACATTAAGTCCCGGGTAAAAATATAATTTAGAAACATTTATTTTGATTTTTATTTAATACATATTTGAAGTTATATAGTCTTAAATGATAGTTGATCGTGATTCCAAAAATAATTGAGAAATAAACATTTTATTTGATATTTTGTCTGGGGACTTTATGTCCTATGTTGCCAAAATCGTGACTTTATGTCCGGGGACTTTATGTCCGGGGACTTTTTTACCGGATACCACACATAGCATCCCATTCTGCAATTAAAATTTGCAAAAATGAAACATTAGGGTGGTCATCATTAACACGGTGGTAATTGGCATTGGACAAGAATAATACACTGGCTGTACACTCGTTATGTTAGACAGATATCAATTTATATTATGCAAATGTTTCAGTTAAAAATAATAATTTATAAGAATTCTATGGAACTTCAAACATGCTTTGCGTTTTCAGTGACGCTCGGTATACTATGTTTTTATACAAATGTGGCTTCAAGTTTAAAGCGCAAAATGTGTGTTTTGCGTTTTTTTTCGGAGCGGGTGAACGAGCCCTTATGTTATCTAATTAGACATTAACAAATATAAGCGTTGCTTTTGCAATTAAAATAATCAAATCCAAAATGTTTCAGTGCTTGTAATAATGTGATTTATTGGAAAATATTGATTTTGAATGAAATTGGCATTCAGCGAATTAAAACCAAATTTTATAATTATTCTGAAAAGTTGTTTTCCCACTATTTTGCCGTGAGGTATCAGTACTGGTGTAGAGCATTTGTTACATACTTGTAGAGATAAATGTTATAAGGAATATTACAGAATGCAGAGGATCACATTTTTATGCAATTATCGAGTTCAAATTAAGTGCTCATTGTACTATTATTAGCATAGCATGAAAATCAATTGCAATCTAAGTAATTTACTTTTTTTTTCAAAATTTCCTTTTAATGATATTTTCTTCCATTGAAGATCTTGTTAATTCATGCAGGTTGCCCGACGTCTTTCATTGAACGAGCACATAAATCATGGGAAATCATGTGAACTTATTACTACAGGCCCTTAGGTTTTTCAAAAATTGATATAACTTTATTGCTTATCCTGAACGCTACTAATTGAAAGGAATACTTAACAGCTGTGTGTAAAAGTGACATTTCTTAAGCTGAATTAATAATTGTTATACTTAAGAATCTTTGAAATGAAGTGAAAATGGAGCTTATGAAAGTGCGGCTTATAATGTTTATATAAACATGTTTTATAAAAACAATGCGCACAATATAATTGTGTGAATATATTACCATATAGTATTCAATGTATGCTGATTGGATCTTTATATACGATAAAAGTCTAGATATATATTTTATATACAATTAACAAGATTGGAGCTGGAATCTTTGATTGCTTTCGAAATAAAAGAAATAATTGAATTGATAGTGTTTTTATCATTGCTTTATTGATATAAATATGCGTGAAATTGCGTCAAAATATCAATTTTCCAATAATTTTGAAGAATACTGTTATGTGACTTTTCACCTTTGGTCGTATATTCGGGACAGTTGAAACGTTGCAAACACGATGTTTATTTATAAAATGTGTTTATCTATATTGTTTAACGAAGAACAAAATCTCAGTTTTTATGTAGTTAAGATGTTAAAAACGTATACGGTTCCCTTAGAGCAAAATGTATCTTAATAAAGGAGTATCCTGTCACCTTAAGAGCTTTATCAAACGAATAAAACGCGAAGTATGAGCATAAATTGGAGCTGTGCGCTGAAGAGTATTTTAGTCCTCCGCCGCCGCGTAAGCGCGAAGCGGAGGACTGAATGATGCAGTCTTGTCCGTCCGTCACTACAAGTAAAAATTGTGCTATCAAAAAAAGTTTTTTGTGCGTTCTGTGGTTTATAAGATCAATTAACCATGTCTGTCCATCTGTCGACACCTTGGGCACTACTTTGTACGGACCAGGTGTCGGTTGTCACTCATCAGATATCCTTTCCTTTATCCTGCGTATTATTTTTGAAAAATCTCAAAAATGGGATTTTTTTTTGCGAATTTTTACCTTAAAAGCTGATATCAGGCCTTGGTGTAATTATCGATGGTAGGTTGTACGGACCAGTTCTCGGCTATCCCGCGATGGATTTCATTTTCCTTTCGCACATAAAAAGAACATAAATTAAAGATGTGGGTAGGCGTATTATTTTCGAAAACTCTAAAATTGGAATTTTGGCGAATTTTCGAAAAATGGTTAGTAGCTAGGGGACATAGAGAAAGCTTACGCGCATATCGTGATGTTATGAGGTCTATGTTTTGAGGACGAATATGTAAGGTAAACGGTGTGAGAAAAACGTTGTCATAAAGACGTGAGAAAGATGTTACTTAGATGGATTCCTATTTGATTTCCTATGTTATTTTCACTTTTCAACTGTTGGTTAAGTAGCGGAGGACTGATTTACTTATTAGTCCTCCGCCGCCGCGTTAGCGCGAAGCGGATGACTATAGTATTCAGTACTGTCCGTCCGTCACTACAACAAATAATTGAGCTATCAAAAATTTGATTTTAGTTTTTTATACGTTCAATGGAATTTTAAGACCAATGAACCATGTCCGTCTGTCCGTCTGTCTGTCCGTCCGTCCGTCCGTCGGTCCGTCTGTCTGTCTGTCTGCCGACACCTAGGTGCACTACTTTGTACGGACGAGTGCTCGCTTATCCCTCAATGGATTTGGTTTTCCTTTGACACATGGAAAGAACATATATTGGAGCTGTTCTTAGGCGTATTATTTTTGAAAAATTGGAATTTTGGCGATTTTTTGAAAAAAAATGGTGATTTTGGGCACATTAAGAAAGATTACTCGTATATCGTGATGTTTTGAGGACTACGAATATGTAAGGAAAACGTTGTGAGAAGACGTTGTGAGAAAGACGTTGTGAGAAATACATTGTAAGAAAGATATTGTGAGAACGACGTTTTGTGAAATACGTTGTGAGAAAGACGTTGTGAGAATGGCGATGTGAGAAAGATTTTGTGAGAAAAACGTTGTGAGAAAGATGTTGTGAGAAAGACGTGAGAAAGACGTCGTGAGAAAGACGTTGTGAGAAAGACGTCATGAAAAAGACAATCCTTCGATGGATTTTGGTTGATGATCTAATTTGACTTCCTATGTCTTTTTTCAATTTTCAACTGTTGTTGAAGTAGCGGAGGACTTAATCAGTTTCACTGATCTACTTGTATTTCTTTTAATTTGAAAAATGTTGATTTTCGTACAGGGCGTGAGTTGTGTGAGGGCTTGTATGGAAAACTAGATTTTAACGCTATGCGCTGGTGCTTAATAATTTGGATTGAAAAAAATACAGATTTTCGTACTTAGCGTAATGAAAGCTGTTGGGTTCGTACGGAAGAATTCTCGCCTATCATGTTCTTATACTCATATATCATGTTGGATATGCGTTAGAAGAGTACATGTTGATTTTCGGGTTATTGAAATCATGATGGGTTTGGTACTAAATGAAAGTTTGTGTAGTGTTTTGTGAAAAATTTGTTTGTTAATATTGTCATGAATTTAATTTATGTTTTCGAATATTGGAATAACTACATATTGTAGCTATATGGCAGAGGATCTGAACAGTTTCATCTACCTATTAAATATGTTTTCTTGCTTACTTGTAAGATTCTCCGTCAATCTACTTTTGCTTTGCATGAAGCATTTATCATTTAGTGACGCCCACTATCATAAATGACAATTCATTTTCGGATGCCGGACAGTTCGCCCAAAAACCAACTCACCCAAAAACCAACTCACCCAAGTTGTGACCAACTCACCCAAATTGTAAATAGACACATTGATCCCCATGTAATCTCGGATGTTACGATATTTTATTTAATATTTGTAAAGTTATATATCAATAATAAACGAAAAAAATACGGACTATTTTGTCAAATTATTTGAAAACATGTTTGGGTGAGTTGTCCAAGAATTGGGTGAGTTGACCAATTTTTATTTGAGTGAGCTGGTTTTTAGGTGAGTTGTACTGATACCTTCATTTTATACGTCATGTCTTTTTGTCAGATTGCAACAATGCATCTTACCGAGAAGGAATTCGGACACTCCCTACGCCATGACCCAAATTGGTGTCACATTAGTGTCATTTTAACTTGTCCATTTCTCTAGCTATGTGCCCTACGGGACCCCTCCGGGATCAATTCCACAACGACATAAGTAAATCCACCGTAATAACACACAGGTGAATCGATTCAATATGCGAGGAGAGAAAGAAGGGGAATCTCCTTACGAGCGTACTCAAACCGTAACTTCATTGTTGTTGCGACCTAAACCTGACACCCATTAATGTATTCAATGCTCCACCTTATATGGATTATGGATTTATTTGCTCAGTGTTCCATAGACCACAGAACTCGTGGAACCGTGTCACTGTGGGCCCTTAACTATGGCACTCATTTTTCACGGCTGATTCTTATTTATGGGTATAGCTACAAAAACATAAACAGACCGAAAATATATGGCAACCTATTCTTTTCAATTACCTATAGTTCGCTGCGATTGCACCACCATCTCAGGTTGTGTGAGTGAATGTAATGGTCGGCTGAAAGGGCAAACATCAATAAGTAATGAGGGACACAATGTCTTACAATTGGTCTGTTTGGCTCCATGCAATAAGGTTGCGTGCCAATGGTCGGTAAAACAATAAGAAAGCTAAAAGACTGCGTTCTATATGGTTTACATTGGTTATTCTTCCCAAGTCATTTAGACTTTATGGACCATGATATATGTTTATGTTGACAATATTCATATAATGATTACTCGGATAAAGAAAAATAAAAGTAAATGATACATGCATAAATCAATAAAACAAGGGATAAGAAGTTGTTATATGATGAATTAGGTAAATATTGGTAATGAAATTTTATTTAACTAATGGTTGTGTACTATCTACTGGATAACTTGTGATTTAATATATAGTATATTATTTTAATTATGAACTCAGGATTACAACCTCATATTGGAAACGCAGGATAACAATAGCTAACAACAGTTGTAAGTATATCTTGAGTTAACACACAAATTAAGAAGCATGTGATATATTTATTACAAACTTTTGCAATGAATCATATTGTTGAAACGATACCCAACATAATTGTGATTGAAAGTATAATTTGCGTAGTTCTATTAGAAACTGTTTTATTAAACATGCTTTCGAGTAAACTTCAAATGAATATTCACATTGATGGTGTGACCAGTCTCGAGTAAAATTATCTTCAACCGCTGCGTAATTATAAGAAAATACTTAATCCTATGATTTTGAATTTATATTATCATTGTCCTTTCACTTGAAGTAAAAAGCACGTAATTTATTTGTTTGAGTTATGCACCTTTCCTTCAAGTGAAATCGGTATATTAACATAATAACCCCATTTTGAGCTTTTTTTGCCTGTTTCGGCTCAACACGCCTTTATTTAATATCTCGAATGTTACTGTTCCCATGATTAGTTCATCGTTGCCTGGGAACTGCTCGATCAATTGTCTAAATGTAAGAAAAATATTTCCCGTCCCATTCTCTCAGGTCAACTCCCTTAATTTTGTTTACACTCTGTTTAGACCATAATTCCTTAATAACAAAAAATGTGTTTGATATCATAACATTTTTCCGATCATAGCAGGATCAATTTCCTATAAAAATACGAAAATATGACCATACAATACATATCATATCTTTTTCATGATTACACTGGTCAATAACCCATATGAACTCCGTTAAGTAACGTTCCAGACTCTTGTCTTTTCTTTTTTAATGTCAATAAACTTGCCCAATGGAATGTAAATGTCTATCAAATAGACTACAAGTAGAATCGATGTGCTAAGTCTATTATTTTTTTACTTTGTATGATATATTTCTGTCATATAAATTATGATAAAGAATGCTGTTATGAAAGAAAAGTAATAAAAAGCAAGAATCAGTAGGTATAAACTGCATTAAACTATCAAACCATATAGATTTTATAGTGGGAAAGTCTCATTTGAGCAAAATATAGATTCGTTCTAATCTTGAAAAAATAACGTAGGTTAAAAATAACGTCATAGGTTGCTCTCCTTAAAATCCTTCACAATTGTACTAAGTTCTCATGGTATCTTACGTGTTAAGATAGGAAAGACTTAACACCTAGTTGTGCTCCAGATAGTATGGGTCTTGGAAAAACCGCTATGACAGGCTACAGTAATTTATTAGATAAATTATCTCAGTAAAACCATCTCAAATGCTATTCGTACCGGTTGAATATGTCAGTGCATTTAGTCGCTTGAATGGGTTAATAGAAGAAAAGAAAGTTGTATATATTGCAGTCAATATCAGGCAACAATCATTGCAGAACTTGTAAAAGCAATTGTGTGGCTATAAGTTTGCTTCCTTATTTTAAAGAAGACGCTTTTGCAAATAACTAGTTTTGGTTTTATGTATATGAAATATATCATATAGTGTAGCACCTTGCGATTTATATGCTTTTGGCTGTTGACAAAGAAATCCAATTTACATATATGTTTTATTAACCAGAAGGGCCTGGCCACACGGCGAGACTTTTTAAACATCTTAACACATAATGTTTATCAGTGTCTTTCGTATTGCGAACCCCAAAACTCTTATTGTTTTTTAGAAGCTGGAAAATTCGTGCACGATTGCATTCCACATGACGTCACGCGTAATCGAAATGACGTTATTTATTTGATCTATGTGCAGGTTTTAAACGCCTTTATTACAAAATTTGGATATCCAATTATCGAAAGCACTATTTATAGCCTTATATCTTCTTTGCAGCATTCTAATCCACTACCCATTTTACTACAACGTGTGTTCACCCATCCTCAAAACCAACCATGAAAGAATCGAGACTCGCTTGCATATCTGGCTGGGCCTTCCTGATGTTTGCGACGGGCATATTCTGCCTCGTTCCTGGTACGGTGCTCTTTGGAACGACGGTCGGAGGCGGCAAGGGCACCACGTAAGCATTATCAAAATAGTTAGTAAAGGATAAAGTACGAGATTATTCCATTATTAAAAATATTGTAGGTTCCGAGGCACATCCGAGGAGCCTGTCCAATATTTAAATTAATAGAGTTGAGCAAGTATTTTAGCCGACTTAGAGTACTGTCTAATATCAAAAGTAATGGGTCATGAATACAATGGGACTGTAAACCTACCGGCATTTTACCCTGAAGCCCGTTCCAGGGAAGAAATCTTAAGCGTATTCTCTATTATCGTCCATAGAATTCTCTCTCTCACTTGCAAGAATCATGTGACTCCAAATTATCAGCCATGTGTATTTTACTTACATGTATATACCAATGGCTCACATTTTAAAATCCATATTTTGTATCAAATTATTTGAAATACCATGTTCATGTTTTTATCATATATTTATATGTAAATATATTTCATTTAAAAAAAATAGTTGCAATATAATCAGTAATATAAGAGATATTATGTTTTAGATTTGTCTCATTTGTACTTAGCGTCTCATTTGTCCATAGGCTCCTTGAAGTAGAATGAGTAATAGTAGTAGTTGGATAATGGAGGTTTACGCATATATTTCTTTCGCAGCAACCAGGTGGCCGGTATCATCCTATTTGCCGTTGGCGTCGCTTGCTTTCTGATTGGCGGAATCTTTCTGCGCGCCTAAAGTAAAAAACAAATGAGTGTTTATTATATAAATGTTGTCACTGAACTCTCATTTTCCTTCTACTTCATTTGCAGCAATCAAGTGGCCGGTATCATTCTATTTGCCGTTGGCGTCGCGTGCTTTCTGATCGGCGGCATCCTTTTGCTTTTCTGGTGCCGCACATAGAGTATATTACAAACGAGTGTTTATAATATAAATGTTGTCACTGAACTCTCATTTTCCTTCTACTTGTTTGCAGAAATCAGGTGGCCGGTATCATCCTCTTTGCCGTTGGCGTCGCGTGCTTTCTGATCGGCGTTATCCGTCTGCTCTTCTGGTGCCGCACATAAAGTATAACTCAAATGAGGGTTTATAATATGAATGGTGTCACTGAACTCTCATTTCTATACTACTTTCTCACGGTAACCAAGTGGCCGGTATCATCCTCTTTGTTTTGCCATCAGTTGCTTCAAAAATATCCATGCCTGAGTTTATATCTTTGGCATTGAGTTGTCATTTTTCTTCTACTTAATTTGCAGAAACCAGGTGGCTGGTATCATCCTCTTTGCCGTTGGCGTCGCTTGCTTTCTGATCGGCGGAATCCTTCTGCTCTTCTGGTGCCGTGCGCCCGAACCGGAAAAAGACGACGAGGAACAGATTGTCGAGGAGAAAAAGAACAACAATGTAAGGAATTGAAAATTAGTTGGTAATGATTAGGTATTTGTTATTTGGTTTATTGTCCGGTTGTGCATCGTAGTGTTAATCATATCGGTGCTTTGGCTTTGTTTGAGGAACCAGGGGCAGGATTTGTTCGGGAAATGGAGTGATTAGATCAATGCAATATTGATTAGTAAGAGCTAATGTGGTTAATTATATTTTTAATAAAAACACAGGTCAACAGCAAACATAATTAGCAAAGAACTATTTATTGAAGGCATTTCACGCAAAGCTGAAGCACCGAATTTGATTAACACTGGGAGGTGCAGCCGGCCATATATTTAAAGCTTGAAAACTGTATGGATTCTAGTGTCAATGTCGTAATTTTGTCTTTGTAAAAAGTAGGTTCATAATGACTTTTTAGTATGGCATTGCTGTTGTAGTTTGCAGTTTATTAATTACTTGCGATAATTAATGCTTTATATGTTCTTGAGTAGGTTAGATTGGTAAATTATGTTTTCAACCGGGATAAAGGTATTTAATAAAATATTTAGAGAAAACAAAAACGTATTTTGTCCACTCCTCACCGTGCATTATTCCAGTAATTCCGAAATTTTTATGATATGTTTTTTTGTATGAAATGCACTTATCCCAAACCAAATCAGTTTTTCAGTAACGCTATTCTAGTACTCATTATGTACATGTTTGTTTTTATAGTTATATATTTAGATGTTGTATGATCTTGAAATAAATGCACACAATATGAATAAACATTTGAAATTGAATGAAAATGAGATACAAATGCACTCAAAATTTGATGTCGCACAATCGCAAAACCATAAACTCTTAGCGTAAAATGTCGCTTGGGATAATGTTGATTTTAGAACATTAAAACTAATTTCATCGATTGTATTGAATAACAATTTATTCACTAACGTATTGCTGTGCATTTAATCAATCCCTACTAGTTTAGCAGTCCCTATTATTTAATAACTCCCTTCTAAACCACTATATCGGAGGTCGAAATCGAGGGAAGTAGATGGGGCGGGCTTGAGGGTTGCGGGGGGGGGGGGGGGGGGGGGGGGGG